>JAODUO010000085.1:517500-647500 GCA_025642075.2 Ridgeia piscesae | reverse complement strand
GTCGTCCGACGCATGAGGCAGTCAACACTTACTGAGACTTGGGACTAGTCGTCGAGCATGAGGCAGTCAACACTTACTGAGACTTGGGACTAGTCTCGACGCATGAGCAGTCAACACTTACTGAACTTGGGACTAGTCTCCACGCATGAGGCAGTCAACACTTACTGAGACTTGACTAGTCTCGACGCATGAGGCAGTCAACACTTACTGAGACTTGGGACTAGTCATCCAGCATGAGGCAGTCAACACTTACTGAGACTTGGGACTAGTCTCAGCATGAGGCAGTCAACACTTACTGAGACTTGGACTAGTCTCACGCATGAGGCAGTCAACACTTACTGAGACTTGGGACTAGTCGTCGACGCATGAGCAGTCAACACTTACTGAACTTGGACTAGTCATCACGCATGAGGCAGTCAACACTTACTGAGACTTAGGACTAGTCATCCGAGCATGAGGCAGTCAACACTTACTGAGACTTGGACTAGTCTCCGAGCATGAGCAGTCAACACTTACTGAGACTTGGACTAGTCTCCAGCATGAGGCAGTCAACACTTACTGAGACTTGGGACTAGTCGTCACGCATGAGGCAGTCAACACTTACTGAGACTTGGACTAGTCTCCGATGCATGACAGTCAAACTTATGAGTTGGGACTAGTCTCTACGCATGAGGCAGTCAACACTTACTGAGACTTGGACTAGTCTCCGAGCATGAGCAGTCAACACTTACTGAGACTTGGGACTAGTCGTCCGACGCATGGGCAGTCAACACTTACTGAGACTTGGACTAGTCTCCGATGCATAGGCAGTCAACACTTACTGAGACTTGGGACTAGTCTCCGAGCATGGGCAGTCAACACTTACTGAGACTTGGACTAGTCATCCGAGCATGAGGCAGTCAACACTTACTGAGACTTGGGACTAGTCGTCCGACGCATGAGGCAGTCAACACTTACTGAGACTTGGACTAGTCTCCGACGCATGAGGCAGTCAACACTTACTGAGACTTGGGACTAGTCTCCGAGCATGAGGCAGTCAACACTTACTGAGACTTGGGACTAGTCTCCGAGCATGAGGCAGTCAACACTTACTGAGACTTGGGACTAGTCGTCCGACGCATGAGGCAGTCAACACTTACTGAGACTTGGGACTAGTCGTCCGACGCATGAGGCAGTCAACACTTACTGAGACTTGGGACTAGTCTCTGACGCATGAGGCAGTCAACACTTACTGAGACTTGGGACTAGTCGTCCGACGCATGAGGCAGTCAACACTTACTGAGACTTGGGACTAGTCGTCCGACGCATGAGGCAGTCAACACTTACTGAGACTTGGGACTAGTCATCCGAGCATGAGGCAGTCAACACTTACTGAGACTTGGGACTAGTCTCCGACGCATGAGGCAGTCAACACTTACTGAGACTTGGGACTAGTCTCCGACGCATGAGGCAGTCAACACTTACTGAGACTTGGGACTAGTCATCCGACGCATGAGGCAGTCAACACTTACTGAGACTTGGGACTAGTCATCCGACGCATGAGGCAGTCAACACTTACTGAGACTTGGGACTAGTCATCCGACGCATGAGGCAGTCAACACTTACTGAGACTTGGGACTAGTCATCCAGCATGAGGCAGTCAACACTTACTGAGACTTGGGACTAGTCTCCGACGCATGAGGCAGTCAACACTTACTGAGACTTGGGACTAGTCTCCGACGCATGAGGCAGTCAACACTTACTGAGACTTGGGACTAGTCTCCGACGCATGAGGCAGTCAACACTTACTGAGACTTGGGACTAGTCGTCCGACGCATGAGGCAGTCAACACTTACTGAGACTTGGGACTAGTCTCCGACGCATGAGGCAGTCAACACTTACTGAGACTTGGGACTAGTCTCCGAGCATGAGGCAGTCAACACTTACTGAGACTTGGGACTAGTCTCGACGCATGAGGCAGTCAACACTTACTGAGACTTGGGACTAGTCATCCGACGCATGAGGCAGTCAACACTTACTGAGACTTGGGACTAGTCTCCGACGCATGAGGCAGTCAACACTTACTGAGACTTGGGACTAGTCATCCACGCATGAGGCAGTCAACACTTACTGAGACTTGGGACTAGTCTCGACGCATGAGGCAGTCAACACTTACTGAGACTTGGGACTAGTCGTCTGACGCATGAGGCAGTCAACACTTACTGAGACTTGGGACTAGTCGTCGACGCATGAGGCAGTCAACACTTACTGAGACTTAGGACTAGTCTCGACGCATGAGGCAGTCAACACTTACTGAGACTTGGGACTAGTCATCCGACGCATGAGGCAGTCAACACTTACTGAGACTTGGGACTAGTCTCCGACGCATGAGGCAGTCAACACTTACTGAGACTTGGGACTAGTCATCCGACGCATGAGGCAGTCAACACTTACTGAGACTTGGGACTAGTCTCCGAGCATGAGGCAGTCAACACTTACTGAGACTTAGGACTAGTCATCCGAGCATGAGGCAGTCAACACTTACTGAGACTTGGGACTAGTCATCGACGCATGAGGCAGTCAACACTTACTGAGACTTGGGACTAGTCTCCGATGCATGAGGCAGTCAACACTTACTGAGACTTGGGACTAGTCGTCCGAGCATGGGCAGTCAACACTTCTGAGACTTGGACTAGTCTCCGAGCATGAGGCAGTCAACACTTACTGAGACTTGGGACTAGTCTCCGACGCATGAGCAGTCAACACTTACTGAGACTTGGGACTAGTCATCCGAGCATGAGGCAGTCAACACTTACTGAGACTTGGGACTAGTCGTCCGACGCATGAGGCAGTCAACACTTACTGAGACTTGGGACTAGTCTCGACGCATGAGGCAGTCAACACTTACTGAGACTTGGGACTAGTCATCGAGCATGAGCAGTCAACACTTACTGAGACTTGGACTAGTCGTCCGAGCATGAGGCAGTCAACACTTACTGAGACTTGGGACTAGTCGTCCGACGCATGAGGCAGTCAACACTTACTGAGACTTGGGACTAGTCGTCCGACGCATGAGGCAGTCAACACTTACTGAGACTTGGGACTAGTCATCCAACGCATGAGGCAGTCAACACTTACTGAGACTTGGGACTAGTCCTCTGACGCATGAGGCAGTCAGCACTTACTGAGACTTGGGACTAGTCGTCTGACGCATGAGGCAGTCAACACTTACTGAGACTTGGGACTAGTCATCTGACGCATGAGGCAGTCAACACTTACTGAGACTTAGGACTAGTCGTCTGACGCATGAGGCAGTCAACACTTACTGAGACTTGGGACTAGTCGTCTGACGCATGAGGCAGTCAACACTTACTGAGACTTGGGACTAGTCGTCTGACGCATGAGGCAGTCAACACTTACTGAGACTTGGGACTAGTCATCTGACGCATGAGGCAGTCAACACTTACTGAGACTTAGGACTAGTCATCCGATGCATGAGGCAGTCAACACTTACTGAGACTTAGGACTAGTCATCTGACGCATGAGGCAGTCAACACTTACTGAGACTTGGGACTAGTCATCTGACGCATGAGGCAGTCAACACTTACTGAGACTTGGGACTAGTCATCTGATGCATGAGGCAGTCAACACTTACTGAGACTTAGGACTAGTCATCTGACGCATGAAGCAGTCAACACTTACTGAGACTTAGGACTAGTCATCTGACGCATGAGGCAGTCAACACTTACTGAGACTTGGGACTAGTCATCTGACGCATGAGGCAGTCAACACTTACTGAGACTTGGGACTAGTCGTCCGATGCATGAGGCAGTCAACACTTACTGAGACTTGGGACTAGTCGTCCGATGCATGAGGCAGTCAACACTTACTGAGACTTGGGACTAGTCGTCCGATGCATGAGGCAGTCAACACTTACTGAGACTTGGGACTAGTCGTCCGACGCATGAGGCAGTCAACACTTACTGAGACTTGGGACTAGTCGTCCGACGCATGAGACAGTCAACACTTACTGAGACTTGGGACTAGTCGTCCGACGCATGAGACAGTGAACACTTATTGAGACTTGGGACTAGTCATCTGACGCATGAGACAGTCAACACTTACTGAGACTTGGGACTAGTCATCTGACGCATGAGACAGTCAACACTTACTGAGACTTGGGACTAGTCATCTGATGCATGAGGCAGTCAACACTTACTGAGACTTGGGACTAGTCCTCTGACGCATGAGACAGTCAACACTTACTGAGACTTGGGACTAGTCGTCCGATGCATGAGGCAGTCAACACTTACTGAGACTTGGGACTAGTCGTCCGACGCATGAGGCAGTCAACACTTACTGAGACTTGGGACTAGTCGTCCGACGCATGAGGCAGTCAACACTTACTGAGACTTGGGACTAGTCGTCCGACGCATGAGACAGTCAACACTTACTGAGACTTGGGACTAGTCGTCTGACGCATGAGACAGTCAACACTTACTGAGACTTGGGACTAGTCGTCTGACGCATGAGACAGTCAACACTTACTGAGACTTGGGACTAGTCGTCTGACGCATGAGACAGTCAACACTTACTGAGACTTGGGACTAGTCGTCCGACGCATGAGACAGTCAACACTTACTGAGACTTGGGACTAGTCATCCGACGCATGAGACAGTCAACACTTACTGAGACTTGGGACTAGTCATCCGACGCATGAGACAGTCAACACTTACTGAGACTTGGGACTAGTCATCTGACGCATGAGACAGTCAACACTTACTGAGACTTGGGACTAGTCATCTGACGCATGAGACAGTCAACACTTACTGAGACTTGGGACTAGTCATCTGACGCATGAGGCAGTCAACACTTACTGAGACTTGGGACTAGTCGTCCGACGCATGAGGCAGTCAACACTTACTGAGACTTGGGACTAGTCGTCCGACGCATGAGGCAGTCAACACTTACTGAGACTTGGGACTAGTCGTCTGACGCATGAGGCAGTCAACACTTACTGAGACTTGGGACTAGTCATCCGACGCATGAGACAGTCAACACTTACTGAGACTTGGGACTAGTCATCCGATGCATGAGGCAGTCAACACTTACTGAGACTTAGGACTAGTCATCCGATGCATGAGGCAGTCAACACTTACTGAGACTTAGGACTAGTCATCCGACGCATGAGGCAGTCAACACTTACTGAGACTTAGGACTAGTCATCCGATGCATGAGGCAGTCAACACTTACTGAGACTTAGGACTAGTCCTCTGACGCATGAGGCAGTCAACACTTACTGAGACTTGGGACTAGTCCTCTGACGCATGAGGCAGTCAACACTTACTGAGACTTGGGACTAGTCGTCCGACGCATGAGGCAGTCAACACTTACTGAGACTTGGGACTAGTCGTCCGATGCATGAGGCAGTCAACACTTACTGAGACTTGGGACTAGTCGTCCGATGCATGAGTCAGTCAACACTTACTGAGACTTAGGACTAGTCATCTGACGCATGAGTCAGTCAACACTTACTGAGACTTAGGACTAGTCATCCAACGCATGAGGCAGTCAACACTTACTGAGACTTGGGACTAGTCGTCCAACGCATGAGGCAGTCAACACTTACTGAGACTTGGGACTAGTCGTCCGACGCATGAGGCAGTCAACACTTACTGACACTTGGGACTAGTCGTCCGACGCATGAGGCAGTCAACACTTACTGAGACTTGGGACTAGTCGTCTGACGCATGAGGCAGTCAACACTTACTGAGATTTGGGACTAGTCATCCGACGCATGAGGTAGTCAACACTCCCCAATTGGATTGAAAACCAGACACCAGGTCAAATACATTGAAAATTATGTAAATGCAAATACTTTTGTCAAAGCAAAAGCAAATATATATTTTTATGTCAAACGCGGATGCAAATGCAAATACTTTTCGTTCAGTGGTATTTACTTTTCAAGTACTTTTCTAATTCTCTTGACGCCTTCAAGCCCATGGGCTAGTATGATTAGTATGATTCACCCGTAATAAAATACCCGGCAGTGTTCGTATGAAGCGAATGTGATAGCCAGGGTCGGTCTCATTCCAACAGCAACATGTAGCTGCACTCAGGGATGACAACAATAACATGCCGAAACACTGCACATTTACTTTCAATCTCCAAGCTCATTAACCAACATGCAATATTCACTACATAAACAAGGATTCTGCGATGAGTCTTTGCTGATATTTATACAAAATCATGTAGGCTATTCATGAAATTGCACCAGTTTTTACTCAAGGTCTCGTGCAGAAATTATTCCAACAATGGCGGATGATGGGAATTGTTAATCTCTTCCCCCGGGATTGCGCTCCCGCACATCTTTTTTCCCAGCTGTCTCCCTCGACGGCGGGAAATAAATGATTGCCGAGTAATGCAGATGTTAGTGCAACGACGGAAGGAAGGGATCACTTCCCTCAGGCACGTGCCTGGGAAAATTGCACCCAGGATATTTGGTGGGAGGGATTAAGAGGAAATGGCAGGCCACACACGCACGCACACACGCACGCACGCATGCAAGCACGCACGCACGCACACACACACACACACACACACAGTGTCACACACACACACAAGGTGGAGTGTTTTAAATAACATTAGCATCAGTGGCAGGTTGGATTAAAAATGGCCAAGCAATAGCTGGATGTGTTAACTCTGATCGGCATGGGGCTGGGGACAGGCTCTGTCTGTCAGGAGTTGGTATAGTTTTAAAATTAAATATGTATTGTGTGATATATATATATATAATATACAATTATAATACATATATATATATATATATAATATATATATATATATAAATATATTAATAGACGATATATTATGATAATATAATTACATCTGCATATATTACACGTATTATATATATATATATATTTTATATATATATATATATATATATATATATATCACAGAATAATAGATATTAATTTCAAAAGATATAATATATATATATATATATATATATATATATATATATATATATACATATCATTTAGAAATTAAATGTATGTATTGTATAATTTAAATATACTTATATATATATTATAATATATATATATATATATATATATATATATATAATATATATTATAATATATATATATATATATATATATATATGTATCACAGAATACATACATAGTATTCAAAACGATATAATATATATATATATATCATTTTGAAATTATGTATTATACTTATTTGATATTTATATGTAAAGTGTATACCTATACTTATATATAATATGTATATATATATATATATATATATATATATATATACATGTATATATGTATACTCTTAATATATTGACCATTCCTGCTATATTGTGTCACATTAGCAGATCACTGTAAGTGTAATATACTGTCCAACAAAATGTTATAGATTTGTGCAAACTGTCCAGTCAGACGTCTCTTTTTGCCTGTTCTCACGTGTTGTTAAATACACCCATCTGTTGTGTCGCTATTACTGTGGTAGTCGCAGTGAACCATCAGATGTCTAGGAGACTTCACTCAGCCACAGACATTGGCACACTGCTACAGACAGTGATGAGTCTGTGTGATTGAGTAGACAGTCACATAAATCACATTGTCACAGCGCAGTGGCACAGTGGCTAGAACATCGGACACTTGACTAGGAGAAGAATGTTTTGAATCCTGTGCTGCCTGTCAAAACCTGCACAATTATTTTTACTCTACATTGCTCCAGTTAACTTAGCCGTATGAATGAACACAATGGTGGATATTTGTGTACGAATTGTATTCGTGCATTTATTTGCAGTGTGGCTGGATGCTTTCTAGAGAAGTCAAGATGGTGATCTATCGAACAGTTGTACTAATGCATAATGCATAAAGCACTTCGAGCAATTCTCAGGATTGGGTACTGCGCTATATAAGAACTTACCTTTACATGACTAAATATTTCACACAAAAGCCAAGCAGAGCTGACCACTTGCAATGCATATTGATGAACTAATTTACATATTGACTCATCATAACTGCTCTTTCATAAGTTAATTAAATTGTAATAATATAGTACCATATTAATTAGTAAAAATATGATAAATTAATATCAATATAAAACTTTATTGATAATTGATTTTGAATAATATTTAAATTAAATTTAATTTAAAATGTGTTATATGAGTCAAATATGTTAATGCTTCAATTGTCGCAAAATTGTTACAATTTTTTTTATCCGAATACAGTCACATCAATTGTCATATATGCTCAGAACACACACACAAACACACACATATATACATGTGTGTGTGTATATATATATATATATATATATATATATATATATATATATATATATATATATATCCAAATTAGTGTTTTCCCTGCCTAGTTAAAGTAAGTCAGGTGACTGAACTATGATGACGCCACTGCAATGTCACATGACACCTCGGATCACACAATACCTGAAAACAATGCAACAATCACACAGTAGAAAAATAAACCCTTACCTGATTCTTGTACAACCCTCGCCCTACCTTCGACGGAGAGAAGAAAGGAGGAAATCAGGAGGAGAGCGCGACCAACTGTGACGTGACTAGTGTGGTGGTAGACCAGACACGGCGGCATTGATTTGGTTGAGTAGCCACGTAGTGTCACGCAGTAGTGACGACGGGACGCGTGTGCGGCATTCCGACACACTCACTGCGGCTGATACATGTGACATGTTATTGATAAAGCTTCCCAGCCTCGTGCGTGGGGCTGGGAGCGGGCTGGGTGGGCTGGGCGGTGCGCACCAGCGGGTCTCAGCCACATGGGACGGCTGATATATTAAATTGTGCTTTGCCAGTGTTGCTGACACAGCGCGGAGGGAGTCACACGAGATGTAGCGGTGGGAGTAGCGGTGGGAGTAGCGGTGGGAGTAGCGGTGCAAGGTTGTAGTGGTAGTGGGAATAGTAGTGGGAGAGGGAGCAGGAGAGGTGATGGGAGTGGGAGTGGTAGTGGGAGAGGTAAGGAGTGGTAGCGGGAGAGATAAGGAGTGGTAGCGGGAGAGATAAGGAGTGGTAGCGGGAGACACTCACTGCGGCTGATACATGTGACATGTTATTGATAAAGCTTCCCAGCCTCGTGCGTGGGGCTGGGAGCGGGCTGGGTGGTGCTGGGCGGTGCGCACCAGCGGGTCTCAGACAGGGAGGTGATAGATTAAATGTGGCAGTGTGTAAGCGGGAGGATAAGAGATGTAGGGGGAGTAGGGTGGGAGAGGGTGGGAGATAAGGTTGTAGTGGTAGGGGAATAGTAGTGGGAGAGGGAGCAGGAGAGGTGATGGGAGTGGGAGTGGTAGTGGGAGAGGTAAGGAGTGGTAGCGGGAGAGATAAGGAGTGGTAGCGGGAGAGGTAAGGAGTGGTAGCGGGAGAGATAAGGGAGTGGTAGCGGGAGAGATAAGGGAGTGTTAGCGGGTGAGATAAGGGAGTGGTAGCGGTGAGATAAGGTGTGGTAGAGGGTGAGATAAGGGAGTGGTAGCGGGAGAGATAAGGGAGTGGTAGCGGGAAAGATAAGGGAGTGGTAGCGGGAGAGATAAGGGAGTGGTAGCGGGAAAGATAAGGGAGTGGTAGCGGGAAAGATAAGGGAGTGGTAGCGGGAAGATAAGGGAGTGGTAGCGGGTGAGATAAGGGAGTGGTAGCAGGTGAGATAAGGGTGTGGTAGAGGGTGAGATAAGGGAGTGGTAGCAGGTGAGATAAGGGAGTGGTAGAGGGTGAGATAAGGGAGTGGTAGCGGGTGAGATAAGGGTGTGGTAGAGGGTGAGATAAGGGAGTGGTAGCGGGAGAGATAAGGGAGTGGTAGCAGGTGAGATAAGGGAGTGGTAGCGGGTGAGATAAGGGAGTGGTAGCGGGAGAGATAAGGGAGTGGTAGCGGGAAAGATAAGGGAGTGGTAGCAGGTGAGGTAAGGGAGTGGTAGCGGGAGAGATAAGGGAGTGGTAGCGGGAAAGATAAGGGAGTGGTAGCGGGAAAGATAAGGGAGTGGTAGCGGGAAAGATAAGGGAGTGGTAGCGGGAGATAAGGGAGTGGTAGCGGGAGAGATAAGGGAGTGGTAGCGGGAAAGATAAGGGAGTGGTAGCAGGTGAGATAAGGGAGTGGTAGCGGGAGAGATAAGGGAGTGGTAGCGGGAAAGATAAGGGAGTGGTAGCAGGTGAGATAAGGGAGTGGTAGCGGGAGAGATAAGGGAGTGGTAGGGGAAGATAAGGGAGTGGTAGCGGGTGAGTAAGGGAGTGGTAGCAGGGTGAGATAAGGGAGTGGTAGCGGGAGAGATAAGGGAGTGGTAGGGGGAGATAAGGGAGTGGTAGAGGGTGAGATAAGGGAGTGGTAGAGGGTGAGATAAGGGAGTGGTAGCGGGTGAGATAAGGGAGTGGTAGCGGGTGAGATAAGGGAGTGGTAGCGGGTGAGATAAGGGAGTGGTAGAGGGTGAGATAAGGGAGTGGTAGCGGGTGAGATAAGGGAGTGTTAGCGGGTGAGATAAGGGAGTGGTAGCGGGTGAGATAAGGGAGTGGTAGCAGGTGAGATAAGGGAGTGGTAGCGGGAGAGATAAGGGAGTGGTAGCGGGTGAGATAAGGGAGTGGTAGCGGGTGAGATAAGGGAGTGGTAGCGGGAGAGATAAGGGAGTGGTAGCGGGAGAGATAAGGGAGTGGTAGCGGGAGAGATAAGGGAGTGGTAGCGGGTGAGATAAGGGAGTGTAGCGGGTGAGATAAGGGAGTGGTAGCGGGTGAGATAAGGGAGTGGTAGCGGGTGAGATAAGGGAGTGGTAGCGGGTGAGATAAGGGAGTGGTAGCGGGAGAGATAAGGGAGTGGTAGCGGGGGAGATAAGGGAGTGGTAGCGGGTGAGATAAGGGAGTGGTAGCGGGTGAGATAAGGGAGTGGTAGCGGGAGAGATAAGGGAGTGGTAGCGGGTGAGATAAGGGAGTGGTAGCGGGTGAGATAAGGGAGTGGTAGCGGGAGAGATAAGGGAGTGGTAGCGGGTGAGATAAGGGAGTGCTAGCGGGAGAGATAAGGGAGTGGTAGCGGGTGAGGTAAGGGAGTGGTAGCGGGTGAGATAAGGGAGTGGTAGCGGGTGAGATAAGGGAGTGATAGTGGGTGAGATAAGGGAGTGTTGGTTTAGGTTTATGCTGCACAGGAGGTTGTAGACAATGAGATGTCAGGAGATAGGGTGCAATAGAGGCAGAGGAGAGGGAGGTAGGTTGTGGGGGAGGTGGCAGATGGGGTAATTGAGGATGGAATGTTGAAGACAGGGAGGTAGTGGGGGATTGAGCAAATGCGGTTGGAAGGAAAGAAAGTAGTAGTGGGGGAATGCATAAGTGGGGTTAGGATGGGGATGAAGGAAGGTTGTGATGGTGTGAGGGGATGTGAGGATGGAGGGAGGGTGGTAGTGAGAATGGGGTAATCAGGGTTGAAGGAGTTAGTGTGAACCGTCTCCAAGAAATACATGCATCTTGCACAGAGAGAGAGACGGAGAGGGAGACGGAGAGGGAGAGGGAGAAAGAGAAGCAAAGACAGTATTCATGACTTACTTAACAACCTACAGAAGATAAAACAATGATCAGAAAAGAGTTATAGCCGTAATGACACTAAATACTGATAAATATTATGTGTTATTTTGAAAGACTTCATCTAAGATTGAATATCAGAAAGCATCAGGTTGTAAGCTCTGCTCTTGTCAACTGTGTACTGCAAAATGTTCTAGTGCAGGGGTTTATAAGGACCATTATCACACGTGACATTTCTGAGACCATGTCAGGATGCACCAATATCAACAATATTATTGACGAAGCAAAATTACTGAGATAAACAAGGCTTGGCTGTGTTTTATTGCAAGGGCAGAAATACCTTATGACACACTGCGTTACAGTGGACACTGACTGGACACTGATTACTGGGCACCTGGAGATGACCAATGAAAAAAAAATGACACTGGCTGGAAAGACCAGACATGAACTGATCTGGCTTGTCCAAGGCCGTTCTTGCGGGCAGAAATTTATAGACGCCAGTGAGTGTGATGACGTTAGTACAAGGCCAAGAACACGACATGAAACATTGTTGTCGAAATGGTCAGTTGAAACGATGTCATTAGATTGGGATATTCCTAAGTACCCGAGGCCATTGATTCCCTTACTGGCCGGTCACACCACATAAGATTTGATTTAAATGAACTTGATCGAATCCATTGAGGAAAACCTCATATGGGGGTAATCGATCAAGTGATGGTGAAAAAACGTCCCAGTCGGCCGTAACTCGTGGGAGTCGGGGCAGGTTCCTCGACACTAGACGCAATAAACTTGACTGACTGCGCAGGGAGCCGTATCTTTATTGGAATCATCAATCCTTTAAGAGAAATTTCCCTTTTTACTGCCAGACTCTCCTGATGAATCCCCCCGATGACTGTGTATCAAACACAGGCCCATCTTACCCGCACCGAAGGACGCCCATTTCAACTGTCCCAATTATTTTGCCCATCAGATATCATGGCACTGGGTGAACAGACAGACTTTGAGTAGAAGTCAATTTGTTCTTTTTAACATCCAAGTAGATGGTACACCTGGCAGTGTTGTGAAGGAGTTTCCATAATATGTTTAGTGTCCTTATAATAATAGTAACGGTAATACCCATGCACCTGCTTTAGGACTTGAATCCTGGGAACTTGTGATTTATAGGATCTTACTTTCAAGTCATATTTCTTGTAATGGCTTATCCTGATAGACATTGTCTAGAGGAACTAAACATTACAGCAACAGACAAAAGTGACTTCTTAAAACACTACAAAAAATTATTGTTTACACTAATTATTTCAGTTTTATGCATTTGTTTATGTTATAGTTATAATCCTTTTCAATTCATGTTGTAAACACAATTTTAATTGTTGACTAAATACATAATACTTGTGCCTGTTATTACTATAACTAATAACAACAGACAGTGTGTGTAATCAGTTACAGTGAACCTAACACGTAATAATTAATATTACATGAAATTCAATGCTGAAATTTTACATTGACTTCCCTTGGGAAAACCACAAAACATTTATACAAATTGAAAGTATGCATTTCCCATGAATGTCCCTAGACAATAAGACTATAATTTTATTATTTTACGTGATAATCACGATAGCCTGAGGCAATATTCATGAAATATTTATTTTGTTTTTGACATTATGATTTTCTTTCACATTTGCAGTTGAATAAACGCATGATTGAAGAAGTGAATTTGACAGGAACTGATAACGTCATAAAAGGTATGTGAACTGATTTATTGAAGGAAAACAAGTTAAGTTTATGTGTAGTACACTTACTTTCTAAATGTCTTGCATGAAGTCACTTGCTGCCATTGTGTACCCTCTGTCTGCATTCTTCACATACCATTACATAGCTTTTTATAGAAAAGCTAAATCTCTTAAGTAAATAACACCAAATTACAGTCGTGTTTTCCCAAATATCATTTGTGTTTCGATGTGATAACTTTGTCAAGTTTTTCATATTTTACTAAGTCGGTGTGCCAAATTTGTATCATTTCACAACTTTTCACCATTTCACCGTGATGACTTTGTCAATTTGACATATTTTTCTTCTAAGTCATCTTGGTACTTTCATAACCTTCTGTGGGAAAACTTTGGCACTTTCTATCATAAACCGGGAACCTTGGTGGTTTTTCTTACGACACATCATTTTCCTAACCAAATCTAAAACAATGTAGAAAAATCTTGGGTTGTGACGTCACTTCTTTAGTGGATAACTCTGACACTACGTTAGACGCTAGTCCCATCTAGCAGACAAAACAGCCACTAATTAGGGTTTGATATAGAAAACGATGGCTTCAAATACTTCCATAACAGAATTTCTTGTAAACGAGTGGACCTTGGTGTCATGGGCTGAGATGCACTTACAGAGGTCCATAGTTAGCCCGTTGATACACAGACCATCTGCTTTCAGCTTGTCGTAAGTTTCACGTGACCCGACTCGTCTACACCAGCACGTACAACGTTGTGTTTGGTGGACAAACGATTGTCAATGGCGACGAATCTCTCCCGTATTGGCCACTAGAGAAAGTAAGAATGCCTCCTGTTGTTGTCTTGATTTAAGGTATTTGAGAGTTTCCTTTTTACTCTAAATATGTGAGCTATATAGTTGTCTGTGTTCTCTTTGCCAGTGTCATTTAAATAAATCTGTTTCTTGAAATCAATAAAAGTTACATGCTTTTTGCAATAGTTATTGTAATATTAAGTTAATGTTCTGATTGTTATATACTTTGGGATTCATTGTTGTGTGTACTGTGGTACTTGCAGTAGTGCTTGTTGCATGTTGTTGGAATGTTATGTAACTTACATTGTGTATGCTGTAGTTTCCTGTAAACATATATTGTAATGACAGCTGTAGTGTCAGCTGTAATGTTCACTGTATTTTTGCACAACGTTTACTGTAATGTTACTGTAGTATCATATTCATTACTGAAACTAACCTATGCCTCGCCACTTATAGCATCCAGACCACTATTCCCGCACCAAGGCCGAGGCTGAGATGAGAGTTCTTGCAGCCAATGATAGTTCCAGTGAAGACTCGCTGCGAACTTGTGCCCTCCGATTGGCTGGAGTCTATGGACCTGGAGAGGAGCGCCACCTACCCAGAGTTGTGGTAAGCGCAACAGTACCGAACTAAGGCAGGCAGTCCAATCGGTTTTACTATAGTCATAATAGTGTCATGTTTACAGTGTAAATGATATAATATGTTACAATATGTTATACAATATAAACTGGATCTGTTATAACATGTTATAAAGCATAAACTATATATACATGTTAACTTATTTTTATAGTGTATACAATATCTATTATAACATGTTAAACAGTGTAAATTATATTCATTATAACATGTTATAAAATATCAATATCTATCTATATATATATATATATATATATATATATATATATATATAATGTTATAACATGTTATAGAGTAATTTTTTATCATAACATGTTATACATTATAAACTATATTTATTATAACAGATAGACCACCCAAATATGTCTTAACCATTTCAGTCGACAGGCTGAATTAATGGCCAAATCTTTGGCACTGACTACATACCAGTATATGTGTTATTCAGATGGTTCTACTTAAAGATATGTGGAGGCAGATGTTGTATATGGTCTTCAAGGCTGATGTTATAACATGTCAATAACATTCATTATAAATAGTTGCCCTGTCATTTTTTTTTAGACTTGAGCAGGTTTTGTTAAAAATTACTGCTAAAACCTTTGAAGGCAGCGTTACTTATATAGACATTGATGACTGATGAAGTTATAGTGTTTATAGCATTGGTGATGTATTTTGTCGGATGTGGCCAGTGAAGATTATAATAAAGCCGTTACAGCCTGCATAAACATTTCCAGCAGAATCAAACCTGCAACCAACAGAGGCAATGTATTCAATCATGATGCTAATTAAGAACGACGTAATTGTCACATTCTGATTCATGATGATGAAATGAAAAATATACCTATGTTATGTGTTAATTATTCATGTTCCTATTATAAAATTTGTATGCACTACTGAAATCTTACTGTGTGGTGAAGCAGTTGATTTTCATAATCACAGTTTCGGGGGGCTGTAGTACTGAAATGAAAGCATTTTTGCTGTTAAAATGAAGCATTTTTGCTGTTAAAATTAAGCTGTTTTGAGGGAATCGTTTATAGTTCAGTGTGTCACTGTCACTTTGGAAGGCTCCACTTCCAGTTTTATCAAAATTAATGAGATTTGGATCGTGAGATCTGTCAGCTTGTCTTCTTCTTTGGGTCATGACCTTCTCGGAATTATCCAGACTCGCTATCTGGGTATCTGACAGTTTGAGATTTTTCATAAATAATGAATGATAGAATAGAAACATTATTTCTGTAATGGCAGTAATTTTGGCAGTAAGTATGTTAGGATACCTGTAGTTTGTACAATATAGCAAAATATTACAGTAGAAACAAATGGCACTTTAATGCAATTATATGAGGTTTTTTTTAATAAAACAGTTGAATTTGGTTCCAAATCATGCAGTTTTGTGGTACATTTGACCACCGGCTGAAGTAGTCTTTCCCTGCTTCCTTAGGATTGTCCATTTTCTCATTGGTCATCTCAAGCCTGTGTTTCATGACCATTTAAATAAAAAGGCCTAGTAGACACATAAGTAGACATTTTGGTTCTGTCTAGTTATCTTTGATGTGTTTTGCCACAAAGAAACGATGCGGCAAAAACAATAATTCCACCTATTTATATTTAATCAATACGGCACTTTTTCATCATTTAATACACCCTCCAACAGTTTATGTGCATTATTGATGTTTTCACATTTTGTGCCTTTTCAAATTTTTATTCCATATTGTGTAAATCCCGCAGGATCCGGCTCCACTTGGCAGCGTCGACACAACGGCTACATAAGGAGATTAAAACTGTGACTTGGGAAAATGGCTTTGTTTAATTTCTGTAATTCCTACACATGGAGCAGCTGCTCTTGGAGGAAGTAAAAACGACTGATACTTTCTGTGTTGGTTCTTTGTTGATATAAACAGTTGAATGTGGATGTTCTTGCGCTCCCGTAGAGTGCCCACTGAAAAGACAACATGGTAGCTTTATCTAAAAAGTAAAACATACGTATTTTTTACAATGGTATGTTTCAAGGAAATGAAAAGAAGTAAAAAAGGTATTTATTTTTGTAAAACAATTAATCTCGGATTGGGGAGCTTGTTAATTTCTAATTTTGTTTAAATTGATTTATTCCATTTTTTATTTATGTCTGACTTGTTAAACTCGGACGGGGGAGCTGGTTAATGTGTGTGTGTTTTTTTAACCATATTTTATTGTAAACATTGACTGTTACTCACTTAATTTAAATGTGTTGTCTGGTAATTGGTAAATATGAATATAGCATGATCTTCTAAATGTCTGATCCTGATAAACGTTGTCTACAGGAATAAAAAATTGTATTAGTCACGTCACTGTTTTAAATTGTGATTCAGTAAAACACTAGCGAAATATCCATCATCTTGAAGGTGCAAAATGTACAAACACAGAACAAGGTTTCCCAAAATATGTAGCCTGTCTTCTACTGATTGCAGGACAATTTAGACATCTAAGAAACCCTAAAACCAGCAAGAACCTTAAACAAATATGGAATTTCAAAAGAGAACCAAAGGGTGACAGTGGGATATTTAATGGATATTTTTAAAGTCTTTGCCACTTTGCAATATCACAGTGCAGCTATAAATTGTTTGAGGGAAACCATTTGTCATGTCAAGCTGGGTGTTTTGCTGTTAAGATTATGTTAAAATAATTTCTCCTGGGGAATAACGGAGTCAATTGATACATTTTAATGTGAGTGTTAGTTACAGGAAAATTGCAGCATCAATCATAGTGCACTCTTGACACAAATGTCACATTCCAATGATTTATGACATCACACCTAACGAAGATAATTATTTAGAACTTTTAAAACATGTTTTAATTATGCAGTTATCTCAACTTTTTAGTATCTGTGACAACATAACTTGTTCCTGTTATTTTAAGCAATGTAAAAAAATCCGATAATGACGAGATTATTATTATAAACTGTCCAATCCAAATCCAATAATGACGAGGATAAATTGAAATTTGCCAATATTTTGTGGGAGTAAGATGTCAGAGTGCCACACCTCACCAACTGAGCCACAACTTTGGGTGGACAGCAACGTGAAATGATTGACGTAATATCCATGAGTGCCGTTATGAAATTCTTTGAATCGTGGCATGCGATAGTCTCATCAGTTGTGCCTATTTGGCAGAGATATTCTCCCGTTATTCATGAGGATGTTTGTCGCTGACCACTGACCCAGTTAGTGCGTTGATTCCCCAGTGCAGACTCATTGTTTACACGCTAAACACTCGAACGCAGTCGCATATTCTGGTGTGGCTCTTCAGGCTGTATCGTTTGATTAACGGGTCGAAGTAATGCTTCTTGACTAATCGATCCGATCGCTTTTTCACCGGTATTGTGTGGCACAAAGTTGTATGACATGCAACGTTTTATGTGTGTTAACGAGTGACTGGGGGAGTTGTCACAGTAACAGTCATCATCACGATCATAAGTGGTGTGGTAACAGGTTGGTTGATCACTTCAGTGCTGCCGAACCAATATAGCCATTGATTGATTTACCTGGTACACCTAAATACTAGTTTTTTAGTTTTCCAGTACCTAAAGATATTGGCTGAAAGCGATGTATTGTTAAAAATGGCTAATAAAATTCAACATTACAACAGTAAGCATATTGATTGCTGTTGTTTTTCCATCAGACACTGAAATTTGCATTCCTTTAATTACAAAGGTGTAAACTGGTAGTCGTCATCAAAAAGCAAAACTACAGTTGTTCGCCAGTCAATTGTATTGGATGACAGTTGAATGGTGACAGGGACCTCTGTTTAGTCATCTGACTGTTGTGTCAACTGCATCAGGAATTAATTAGTTACTTCAGGATATTTAGCCAAACAGAAACAACTGTTTAGTTCAACAACTCAGTGTTTCTATAAATTAATCAAATCCTTCTTGACTATCAAACCTGGGTAATTGTGAGGAAGTTTGTGACGTGACAGGGCAGGACATCTGGTGTCAGTTTACTGCATCACAGCCTTGGACATGAGTCCACATCTTCGAGAGATGTGCACTGCCTTGCAAACAAACAATTTCCTCCTGGGATATTAAATTTCAGCAGATCATTAAAACATTTTGTGGTCAGGATCTTAGGATCATCTAATAATAGATATTACAGTTTATGCTATGTAATATGATTTTACAATAATGAAAATAACTGACAAATTTAACACAATATACTGACTTTTAAGTTTCCCACTCTTTAATTTTGAGGCATATTGTAGCTCCTGTTTCTGAGGGTTTAGAAGTTAATCGTGATCATTTTATCCGGTTGGTTTGTGTCTCTTTCTTTCTCTCTATGGCCATACAATTTACACACGGTCGAGAATTTTGTGTGTTTACCTTCCAGATAAATCTCCGACTGTTTAGCCAAATGCAATTCAGTCTAGGGTATTTTGACTTGTATTTTTGCCAAGTTCAATTCAATTTGATGTATTTCAACTGGTGAAAATCTAGTCTGGTATATTTCAGGTGTCTTGTTTACCAGTTGCTATTTGGTCTCGTGTGTTTTGACCTGTTTTCTCTAAGTCCTGTTTAATGAACAAGTGTAACTGTAGTTCACTGTACTAGAAATAACAAGTGTCCACTGCACTGGTAGTACCGGTATTCAGTTTTGTAGGTTGGAACCTATGGACTGGTGCTGCCACCTACTGGCTACATTTATGGGTTGGACCAGTGCTGCCACCCAGAGGTTATATTCATGGGTTCAACCTGTGCTGCTCAGGCTGTATAATTTTATGTGGATCAAATGCTGCCCCGTGCCTCCAAAGAAAATATTATTTTACTCGGTCAATAAATTATATTTTTTGTATTGAACTCTCTGAGTGTTCTCCAAAATGTCAAAAAAATTAAGATCACTGTTGGTAATTGCACATCAGATAATAAATATAAATAATAGAAGAGAATACTTTGAATAAAATGAATTTGGCAGATGAAGGGAATTATTAAGTAAGGAAGGTCTGAAGAGGGCAAGGGATGTGCTAGTCTTGTTTACTAGGAACTGAAATGGGTGGCAGCCCTAACCCTGACGCTGGGCTGACTGTGAGTGGGAGCTGACACTGGTATCTATGAGTCCAGTCCAGTGGTGTTTCAATAGAGCATATCACAGTCTGTGTGTCTGGTTGACAGCACTACATAGAACAAGGTTGGTTTGCCTGCACCTACGGAGAGGAACACTCAAAGGTTGACTTCCTTCATGTTGACAACTTCGTGCATGCCCATATCCTGGCCGGGGAAACATTGGCAAAGTCAGCACACAAGGCAGTAAGTCAGCACGCAAGGCAGTAAGTCAGCACACAAGGCAGTAAGTCGGCACACAAGGCAGTAAGTCGGCACACAAGGCAGTAAGTCGGCACACAAGGCAGTAAGTCAGGACACAAGGCAGTAAGTCAGCACACAAGGCAGTAAGTCAGCACACAAGGCAGTAAGTCAGCACACAAGGCAGTAAGTCGGCACACAAGGCAGTAAGTCAGCACACAAGGCAGTAAGTCAGGACACAAGGCAGTAAGTCAGCACACAAGGCAGTAAGTCGGCACACAAGGCAGTAAGTCAGCACACAAGGCAGTAAGTCAGGACACAAGGCAGTAAGTCAGCACACAAGGCAGTAAGTCAGCACACAAGGCAGTAAGTCAGCACACAAGGCAGTAAGTCAGCACACAAGGCATTGGCAAAGTCAGCACACAAGGCAGTAAGTCAGCACACAAGGCAGTAAGTCAGTACACAAGGCAGTAAGTCAGCACACAAGGCAGTAAGTCAGCACACAAGGCAGTAAGTCAGTACACAAGGCAGTAAGTCGGCACACAAGGCAGTAAGTCAGCACACAAGGCAGTAAGTCAGCACATAAGGCAGTAAGTCAGCACACAAGGCAGTAAGTCAGCACACAAGGCAGTAAGTCCGAAATCAACCATCAGGAATTTTTTTTCTCACTTTTATTCCATTTCTTTTGAAGTGTTAATTGAAAAGCATAAAGTTAGTGCAACAAATGCCAGTGCACCTTCCTAGTGTTTTATGATGTGTTCCTTTATTGTTGTAAAACACTAAAAGTGATCTAATTTGTTACATAATCTTTTATGCCATCTGGAAGGGTGTTTTTTTAAATATAGGATTTTGTAAATGCAGATTTGTATAAAATATGTAAATTGTTTTTAGACATTCTCTAATCCATCTTCTTGTGGTTTTCAGGCTGGCGAGGCTTACTTTGTTTCTGACGGCAAACCTGTGAACAATTTTGAGTTTTTCCGACCATTGGTATGTACCAGTGTTACCTCTCCTTAGGATACCTTAGGATGGTTCTGATCACAGGATCCTCTTTGATCCTCTACGATCCTCTATGATCAGCTCTTCGTTTTCTGAGTCTATTAGTATAAGATCACGTGTTCCGGTTCTATGATTATTTATTTTTAACGGTGCTTCATAGTCATATACAATATCCTGGGTAGACCAGAATTTGTCTAGTCAGGTTTTAAATGATTCTTGTGATTTTGCTGATACCACTGTATCAGGGAGACCAGTCCATGGCTCAGTAACTCTAATTGCAATTACAATTTTTCTTAGATTTAATTTGGCTCTTTCGGTGAATAATTATAGACAGTGTCCCCTGTTTCTGTTCTTTGTGGCAATTCATTATTTCTCAAATGTTTTGGTACAGATTCGTGGTCATAAATGTTACATATTATTTTGTAGACTTCTGTCATGTCACCTCATAATCTTCGATATGTAACGTAGATAATTTAAGTAATTTTAATCTTTCTATATATGGTAGATCCCTCATACCCGGTAATTCTTGCTTGTAGATTAACATGTATGGATTAAATTATAACTCAGTCCCGTGTATTATAGTTGTTTTGATGAGTTGTGCAGATAATTGTTGCCAAGACTGTGTCACTTGCCAGTTTTGTTAATCTGCAAGTCCACGCTTTTTTAATTATTGGTAGTGAGTTTACTAGTAACCAAAGTTACCAAACGTACACTGTACTAGAATTATATCTTCTGTTACTGCTAAGATGTCCTACTTGGTTTCCTTGACCATGTGCATAGAAAGCATTATTAATTTTCTTGTACTATTACTCACTGTTACTTACTCGCAGGTGCACTTGTGCGATGGATGGTGTTAAGAGAAACGTACACAAGGAATGCATTTTATGGATGTATGAGAATCGCATAATTTAATACATCGTGTATTTGGTCTGCTGTAGATTGAAGGTCTTGGCTACAGGTTCCCAAGAGTCCGCGTTCCGTTTGTGCTCGTGTACTTCATAGGTATGGAAACATGTTGTTTCTGTTTGTGTCGAGTTTGTGCAAATTGTGTTTTCTGTAGTAGTACTCATGACTACAGTGAGTTGAGAGAACATATGCTCCAATGTTCTGTTAGAACTTGGACAATTTTATTTGCTTTTGTTTCAGTCATCTGGTGGCCAGGGGCCGGGTAGAGAGTGACACAGTAGATATAATGTCAACCAGAAAGTAGAGACAGTGGCACAGTAGATATAATGTCAACCATAAAGTAGAGACACTGGCACAGTAGATATAATGTCAACCAGAAAGTAGAGACAGTGGCACAGTAGATATAATGTCAACCAGAAAGTAGAGACAGTGGCACAGTAGATATAATGTCAACCAGAAAGTAGAGACAGTGGCACAGTAGATATAATGTCAACCAGAAAGTAGAGACAGTGGCACAGTAGATATAATGTCAACCAGAAAGTAGAGACAGTGGCACAGTAGATATAATGTCAACCAGAAAGTAGAGACAGTGGCACAGTAGATATAATGTCAACCAGAAAGTAGAGACAGTGGCACAGTAGATATAATGTCAACCAGAAAGTAGAGACAGTGGCACAGTAGATTAATGTCAACCAGAAAGTAGAGACAGTGGCACAGTAGATATAATGTCAACCAGAAAGTAGAGACAGTGGCACAGTAGATATAATGTCAACCAGAAAGTAGAGACAGTGGCACAGTAGATATAATGTCAACCAGAAAGTAGAGACAGTGGCACAGTAGATATAATGTCAACCAGAAAGTAGAGACAGTGGCACAGTAGATATAATGTCAACCAGAAAGTAGAGACAGTGGCACAGTAGATATAATGTCAACCAGAAAGTAGAGACAGTGGCACAGTAGATATAATGTCAACCAGAAAGTAGAGACAGTGGCACAGTAGATATAATGTCAACCAGAAAGTAGAGACAGTGGCACAGTAGATATAATGTCAACCAGAAAGTAGAGACAGTGGCACAGTAGATATAATGTCAACCAGAAAGTAGAGACAGTGGCACAGTAGATATAATGTCAACCAGAAAGTAGAGACAGTGGCACAGTAGATATAATGTCAACCAGAAAGTCTGCACATAAATTGCAACATGGTTGAAGACGAACTTGAGGGGAAATAATAAATTAGACTATTATGCAGGGCAATCTGAAATTATTTGCACTTCATTACAATGTTTTAGTACTTGTACTTGTATTTTTGAAATGACCAGTAGTTGTGCCTGATTTGTCAGTTTTACCTGTAAGAAATACTAACTACATTTCAAGCACATAATTTAATTAATTAGAGTATTTAGGAGACACAATAAAACTTCTTTACTTCACTAATTTGTTTGTGCTTGGAACTGTACTTGATAACATATATAAACATTTTGAATATTTTATACAGATACACATAGGGAACTCCTCCATAGAAAAAAACAGTCATAGTATAAAAGACCAAGAATATAATAAAAAAACATTGATGATGTCATGTGATCTTCTGTTAATGACATTTAAGTCATGCCAGTTTCATTTTCAGCCTACCTCATAGAGTGGCTGCATTATCTGGCGTCTCCAGTTCACAATTTCCAGCCTCTCCTCACCCGCACCGAGGTAAGGCAGGGATGGGAAATGTCCTCCCACATTCTCCCTCCCAGACCTGGGGCCTCTTCCACCAACATTTTATGAGCTCTTAAATCTGACTTTGCTGTAAAAAGAATTTACTCCTTAACTACCGGTGGTAAGCATTTATCTTCTGCACTGAAGATCGTCAAATTTCGCTGATGTCTCAGAAAAAGTTCTTAAAAATTCTCCTTAAATTTGACAGTGGGGTCTGTCTAATTGTGGAATTATCAGTATCTTATTGAAATGTTTCGTTGCAGGTTTGTTTCCACCAGTCTACTTACTCATAATGTGAACTAGTCTGTTTTAAACCATTTTATAAGAACAGTGCGTATACATTGTACACTGCAAAACAGCATTCAGTATCATGTAATGCCTTGTATAATTTTTAGTAAGTTTGATCACCATTTGTACAAAAAACTTGAGTTGCGAGTTTGTAAATCATTCAAGAATACTGGCTCAGACTTCATTTGTAGTAATAAAAACCTTTCTGATAAGTTCTTATTCAGCATTCTCATTATATCCACAATATTACACACATGTATTGTGAAATACATTGCTTTGCTTTGTTAATTAACCTTCAATGTTGCTTTGGAAGGTAATCATTTATAACAAAACTTATGGAAAAACCGGCAGAAATTAATAATAAAAGGAATGCTAATAAAACCAAACTTTGTTTACGCCAGGTATTCAAGACGGGAGTCACGCACTATTTCAGCATTGCGAAAGCACAAAGGGAACTACAGTATGACCCAAAAGTTCAGAATGACATGCAGTCGGTGGTCACATGGTATCTGGAGCGAGGCTATGCGAAAAAAACTGCTGTACCAAAGAAACGCACATTGAGACGACTGTTTCTTGACCTTCTGTTGGCTGCCATCTTTCTTGTTGTACTTTTGTCTTTCTTGCCAAGTGTAAGGTGACGCTGAATAAAAACAGTTAAAACTAATAAGAGGTTTTGATGTTTTTAGAAAATGCATATCCCATAAGGAAACCTATTTCTTTTTGTATAATCTGACGCAATCAAAATAGATGCTATATTTTTGGTTTCCCAAAGCATTTATTGATCATGTGATGGCATTACTGGTATTACCCCGAGCCTTGGCAAGTCATCTTAATGACATTATATGATGCTAAGGTATTTTGACTTTCGGTTGATTGTTTTATTTCTTTTATTTTTTCAATATATTTCCAGCGTAGTGTCTCCTCTAACACGCCACTTCAAGTTTAACACACATCATCCAGAACAACGATAGACACATTAAAATATTTAGTTTTACTCACAAAGACGACCAGTCAGTGTGTCTAAAATATAGCTATAATAGACTAACAAAACTACTTCATCATAACAGCACACATGAATTAGTTTTATATTGATGATATAGAGTGCGAGGGAAAATTACAAATATCCCGTGATGGGCCCTTGGACTGAGCTACGTTGAGATTTAACAAGATTGTCGTCCAGAGAGTTTATAACATATGGCAGCAGAGCCATTGGCTTACCAAGAGCCCAACTTTATTTATCTTCTGTGTGTATTCAATATCCCACCATTTTGATAAATCTATTGATTCTGCTCTCAGATGAACTCAGACTACTGGTCTGATGCCATCAGTGGACAGTCTGATAGTCCTCAATGAGACTGAATACCTCTTTATATTTAATTTACTCCTTCACCAATATTACTTCCTCCTCCCCTGTGTCCATGTAGTTCTATTTGCATAATGACTCGGTATCTCATAACTTCTGTCTGATCTCCCCTTGGCTTCACAAGATGAGTTTCATGAAGCTAACTTAAAGTTATGCAATTACTTAATGGCAAGTTTATATGTGTTTGCATAAATTCCTAAATCCTACGTTTGCTTATAAAACAATTGCATAATTTCTATGAACTCGATGTTAGTACGTTCTTAGTGGCTTCATGAAACCAGCCCTTGGTGTCTAACATTGTTATGCAACATTCTTTAAAGCATATATTATTATTTTGTGTCTAGGTAACAGTTCTATATCCTATTGATTTTGTAAGTACAGCGTAATCAGAAGGCCTAACTAAAGTACCCAGGAAAGTTGATCTGGAAGTTTTGGCGAGAATGTGACCAGGTTACGCCAATGTCACTCCATCGGATTAGAACATTTGCTGTAACTTTGGTTCTCACTTCCAACACATTTTCTGACCACTCATTTCTTCTACTGTACATTTTCTGACCACAGAAATTCTTCATACTGAGGGTTTTTCAGCAGCTGAGGATTAAATCATTGTAAGTCTCCAGCTTATTTCTTTGACAAAACATGTTTGCTCAGCAAACAGACAACAACGCTGGGAAAACGTAAAACATTTTAATTTTCATCTGAAGTTCCAACGCGGTACAAATGCCATGATGGAAACAGATTACGTGGCCAGTGACACACGTCATTAAGACATCTATCTCTAACCAACAAGCACACAACATGACTATTAACACACCTCGCTGTAGTTCGCATCATCGCCAGACTGTTCCCATTACCAAACACCACAAGATGTTCGACTGCTCGAGTGTGGTGCCAACCTGGTCATAATAGAGAGGCGTACCACACAGTATTCAGCTCCAGTGGAGCGTCGACGATCACATATTATATACACATATTTCAGTTCCACTGCGCCACAGTCGGGCAAATTATTAAACTACAACACACACGAAAGGGCTAAGATCACAGATATTACACGTCTGTAATTAGTCTCGACCGAAAGCTTGTACGTTGGTGACATCTGTATTGTTCTTGTAAAAGCTTACGCTACAGTCATTATGTACGGTTGACAGAGCTTTCGTGACCCTCTTCATCATGATGGCCAGTGACATGGCACTGACAAACTGCTACCCGGTAAATGTAGAAATGAAGAAATGTACAAATTTACAATCTACTTTTGTCTTGAAACAGTTATACAATATAACCTCAATTGTTTGTTTTTGTACGTCGACAGTTTATGTTGAAAATGGGGGTCAGTGACCGGAGTCGTTGTTTAGGTATCTGCAAAAATCTTGTGGATCTAGCCTGCTGAATTTCGCACAGAAATGAGTAGCATGTGTCTTTCAGCAATTTCAAAGTGACAAGTCTGCTGTTTTCACATGACTGACGTGTTATACGGCAATGATTCACCCTTTTTGGTGGACAGTAAACTGTAGTAGCCTTCAAACTTGCACAAAGGCACTCGTATTTATATATAACTCACATATACGGACACAGTTCAGTTACAAAAATAGACCCAACCCATCATGTGATAAAACTTGCGTTTTTCTACAACAACAATTAAACGCCTAACTGTTAACTCGGTTTTCATTTGCAAGCATGTACATCAGCAAGAATTGGATGGAGCTGGAAAATACTCTCTTGTCAATCGTGTTTGTAGGTAAATATTACATCTTTACAATCGGTAAGTTAGCAGTGCATTAAGTTGACGTAAACAATTCACAAATTTGTCAAACAATAAATATATTGCAGTCATTTATGGATTGGGATGTTCTACATTGCGAAGGTAAAAACATTATTCAGTTCAGTTGGAACTTGGATGATGTTTCTTTTCAACGTCTAGTCCATTTGGCATTAAGGAAACTGGACGATCAAGTTTCCCGAAACTTCAGACTGGAGTTGTTCGCAATGTTGTGTCTGTGTAGTCTGCACTCTGCACTGTTTTGCTGTGTATCTTTGGCGTGTGCAAATGCTTTGTGAAGTCATCTCTGTGGTGTGGTGTGAGAGTTCACCGATGATCAGTTGTAAATGTAGGTTTTAAATATTTCACACGGCACATATCTGTGCCAGAGTGAGCAACGCAACCGTAAGGTTGCAGATGCTTTGTGAAAGACGCTGCTCTCTGCTCTAGACTCGTGTCGTGAATTATCCGATCACATCACACTGACCAGTGTCCAGACATGGAGTAGACACTACACTTCGCTAACTGAAGTCATGTATAAATAACATAGCTGGTTACGTGGAAAGTTTATACAACAACAACAACGAGATAAGCACAAACAAATATCTAGATAACAACTACACAACAGTCAATGATGCTACTGGTCTGACACCTGCCGCTAGTTTGACAGACAAACAGAACGGCCTGGTGCAAGAACGCACTAACAATTCGACCATCGTATCAGAAGCATTTATGTAGCACCGTAGGACACTGCATCGACACTGGGCCCGTGTTACAGACGAGTCGTGAATCCCGACGTTCGTAACAGTCAGTACGATGAAACGTGATTACAAACTCTGCAATCGTTTTAGAATATGGGCCCAGATGCGGGGCGTGATTTCATTGAAACAATAGCACAACAATATTACTTCTAAGTGGCTGGACATCACCTGGATTTCACCTAGTTATGTGTAAGTGGCATCAGTTCTGCTGCTATCCTCAAAATTGTTCTCGGTTCACCGATAACTAATTTGACGCTACTTTCACACTGCGTTTAGTTCACATCAATCTTGTTTGCAACAGTTGGTTCATCCAATGTTTTGACTAAGATACTGTAGATTGCCAAGTCTCCCACGACACCGCCGACAACAGGTATTGTCTGGTATATTAGATAATATTACATACATTACATATCGATGTAGACGGAGGATGTACACGGAGAGTGACTGATGTGACTAACACTAGTGTGGTGGTTCGATGTTTTGGTGCCGATTTCTTGTTGACCCGTCAGTTCCGTGAAACTGGTACAGCTTGCCTGCCACCACCTAACAACCTTCTGGAGAGAAACAAGACATGCATCTTAGGGATGAAACACAGGCAAAAGAAACCAGCCATGGCCACCATACATTACTTCTACATTTCTTCCAGTCCATGGCAATTTGGTTCTGCGAAGCAGTCGATTCAATCAACACAGTTTGCAAAATCGCAGAATACGCCGCACATTACATTGGCAGGGTGGGTTACTTGTTATATTATAACACATGGCAGGCAGATACACCGCCAGTTAGCTAGTGAAACATGTCACATCAAATTGATGGATCATACAACTCACAAGCCCACCTCACGGGCCAGTGGAGGACGGGTGAAACCAATGCTAAATGCTGAGTGACTCAGACTGTATGTTTGTTTCTACGATGTGGCAGATCCCCAGAGTCGTGTAGATGTCCGGTTGCAGCGATCCAAACAGATGCGAAACAGACGTGCCGGAAAACTGAAAGTAGTTCAAAGTACCCTGGCCCCGTTCTTCATAGACCGGCATCACTAAATTAGATTTCTTGCTTAAAACCCCCCAACATAAATAAACCACTGTATTTTATGAATGACTGTATTTTCTCTAGATGCTGCGACCTTGTCATGACCTTCAGGTGCGTCAAAGTCGTCACCTGTTTTTCACACCAGGTGACATTCGTGACATCAGCCGTCCTCCCGAAAACTGTCTTTAAACTGACAATGACACAAAACTGTTGTATTGTGTGATATTCCGCTTAAGAATGTCCGAACACGGGCCGAGGAGTCGCTCGAAGCGTGCGCGATCAAGTTTGACACATTTTAGAGGCCCCCTGGCGATGACGGTGGCGGCTCGGGGCCGATCCAGGAGCAGAGCAATCTCACCTGAAACACAAGGGCCTCACATGATGGCAACTGCACATGCCGCTACTCAACAACCTAAATAATCTACGCGTAGTATTACTTTGGCTGTTGACTAACATTGGGATTACAGCTTCTTTGTAGCTGCACTTACTCTTTGGAATATGATTCCTTCTACTGTTAGATCATTTGAAAATATTGCAAAACTTCCAGCATTTTTTAAAAACATCAGCATATCAATCTGTCTGTTGACAACTGGTGCTGTTTATTGACAAGAACTGTTTATTCAGATCGATTAATCATTTTGTATCGATGCAATAAAAGTTATCACATTATTATTGTTAGTATATTTAGCTGCTTTTTAACTTGCAAAAACATGTTCAAAAGGCACCTGTTACAAGTTTCCTTAATGTTTTTTTAATATGACTATTTTGACTAACATCCATAAAAATACAAATTCTTTTGCAAGACATACTGATGTAAATTTAAAACATTTGATTATTTTAATGTTTTCCACCAATTGTGTAAAGATGATAATCAGATTCAGCTGAATACAATACTCAAAGCATCGCTTGACTAAATCATTCAAGGACCCAAATACCCATTAAAAGTAGGCATTATTCATAAATATAAAATATAATTATTGTCATAAAACTGTAATTTATTAATAATAGAAAACCCTTATTGCAATATTGTTGTAACTTATTTTGAATATTTAAAAGACATAATTTACCCAGCACTGAGGGTGTAGATCTACACACACCTGTCCACAAGTACCCTGGCATTAACATAGTTTTAGAGACACCGCGAGGCATCTTGTGAAGAGGTAACATATTGAGGCACTTACCAAAGTAGTCGGACGGCCCCAACTTTCCAACCTCTACTGGCTCCTCATTCTCGGCTTTTCGTTGAAAGACACTCGCCGAACCCTAGTGGCACAGAGAGAACTAACTGTGACACGCCATTGGACACATGATTCTTTCCTAAACAATTCTACCATGAATTAATCTTGGACACATGATTTTTTCCTACACAATTCTACCATGAATTATTCTTGGACATATGATTCTTTACCACGCAATTCTACCATTCCTACACAATTCTGCCATGAATTATTCTTGGACACATGATTCGTTCCTACACAATTCTGCCATGAATTAATCTTGGACACATGATTCTTTCCTACACAATTCTGCCATGAATTAATCTTGGACACATGATTCTTTCCTACACAATTCTGCCATGAATTAATCTTGGACACATGATTCTTTCCTACACAATTCTGCCATGAATTAATCTTGGACACATGATTCTTTCCTACACAATTCTGCCATGAATTAATCTTGGACACATGATTCTTTCCTACACAATTCTCCATGAATTAATTTGGACACATGATTCTTTCCTACACAATTCTGCCATGAATTAATCTTGGACACATGATTCTTTCCTACACAATTCTGCCATGAATTAATCTTGGACACATGATTCTTTCCTACACAATTCTGCCATGAATTAATCTTGGACACATGATTCTTTCCTACACAATTCTGCCATGAATTAATCTTGGACACATGATTCTTTCCTACACAATTCTGCCATGAATTAATCTTGGACACATGATTCTTTCCTACACAATTCTGCCATGAATTAATCTTGGACACATGATTCTTTCCTACACAATTCTGCCATGAATTAATCTTGGACACATGATTCTTTCCTACACAATTCTGCCATGAATTAATCTTGGACACATGATTCTTTCCTACACAATTCTGCCATGAATTAATCTTGGACACATGATTCTTTCCTACACAATTCTGCCATGAATTAATCTTGGACACATGATTCTTTCCTACACAATTCTGCCATGAATTAATCTTGGACACATGATTCTTTCCTACACAATTCTGCCATGAATTAATCTTGGACACATGATTCTTTCCTACACAATTCTACCATGAATTAATCTTGGACACATGATTCTTTCCTACACAATTCTACCATGAATTAATCTTGGACACATGATTCTTTCCTACACAATTCTACCATGAATTAATCTTGCACACATGATTCTTTCCTACACAATTCTACCATGAATTAATCTTGGACACATGATTCTTTCCTACACAATTCTACCATGAATTAATCTTGGACACATGATTCTTTCCTACACAATTCTGCCATGAATTAATCTTGGACACATGATTCTTTCCTACACAATTCTGCCATGAATTAATCTTGGACACATGATTCTTTCCTACACAATTCTACCATGAATTAATCTTGGACACATGATTCTTTCCTACACAATTCTACCATGAATTAATCTTGGACACATGATTCTTTCCTACACAATTCTACCATGAATTAATCTTGGACACATGATTCTTTCCTACACAATTCTACCATGAATTAATCTTGGACACATGATTCTTTCCTACACAATTTTACCATGAATTAATCTTGGACACATGATTTTTTCCTACACAATTCTGCCATGAATTAATCTTGGACACATGATTCTTTCCTACACAATTCTACCATGAATTAATCTTGGACACATGATTCTTTCCTACACAATTCTACCATGAATTAATCTTGGACACATGATTTTTTCCTACACAATTCTGCCATGAATTAATCTTGGACACATGATTCTTTCCTACACAATTCTGCCATGAATTAATCTTGGACACATGATTCTTTCCTACACAATTCTACCATGAATTAATCTTGGACACATGATTCTTTCCTACACAATTCTGCCATGAATTAATCTTGGACACATGATTCTTTCCTACACAATTCTGCCATGAATTAATCTTGGACATATGATTCTTTCCTACACAATTCTGCCATGAATTAATCTTGGACACATGATTCTTTCCTACACAATTCTACCATGAATTAATCTTGGACACATGATTCTTTACCACACAATTCTACCATGAATTAGTCTTGGACACAATAAACGAGGCTGCCATTGCTCCTACCTCTGTGATGATGAAGAAGTCTTCTCCAGCTTCTCCCTGCCGAACTATTACCTGCCCGTCTTCAAACTGAACCGTCTCAAGCGAGTCAGAGATTGTGAGCCGTTCCCATTTGTCGAGATTCTCTGCGAGACACAAGATGACAACTCATTTATTAATTTTTTATACCTGGTAATAATGATTTAAGACAAAAGCCCATATGTATACACAAACTACGAGTAAAAGATAGAAACAGTACTTGATTAATAATATAGCATCTTCTTTTGCTTAATGGTTAACACATTTCATAACTATTCAAGTAATTAATCATTTAAATTAACTGTACTACCCTGAAAAGATTAATACATCTATTCTGTATGTTGTTGCTGTATCTGAAATGTTGATGTTTTCACTGACCACTCACTAGCCAGTGACAGGACAGTGGCAACTATTACCACAGACTCACCTAGTATGGACACTTTGCTGAGGAATTCTTCATACATTTTCCTCTTCCTGATGGTGCTGCCCTGTCAGTGTCAACAGAATAACTGACATTAGCCACACAGACTGCGACAATGACGTTATGTAGTAACGTAAACCTAAACATCATTTGGGATTTAAGATTACCAACTCCAGTGCAAAATAATTGTTTAACTTTTGAAACCATTCCTGAATAGAACACCGTCGTTATTGGTCGGCCAAGGCCAGAGAAGGAATGAGTTGCTTCCACATGGTCCATTAAAGTCTGGAGGTCTGTCACTTCAACGTCAACGCTTGCACACAGGTGCTTGGTGCTTGCTTTCTGTTCTTTACGTTCTGTATGATTTATAAGCTTATAACATGTTAAATCAGCTTCACTGTGGCAGTTCACATTCACTGAAGAGTGCAGAGTAATATTTCTCTTGCGCTGTGTGTAAGCATTAGTAATTGTCTTTTCAGTTTGGTACATTGTATGATGTGTTTTCTTTCATGACCAACACCTGGGTTGTGACGGGGAGTCACTGTCCACTGTATCTGTCTCTGTTGGCAGGTCCTTTAGTTACTTGGTGGCTGCCTTTCACTGGGCAACTACAGTTCTCAACTCAGTCGTCCTCTACACTGCTGCAGAAAATATATTTATTCTTGAGTCGAGTGGTGAATCGCCCTTGTGGATTGTAATCGGACCTCGTGGATTTCCAATCTACATTCAATCTAGCAGACGTCTTCTTTGGCAATCTACAAGGGTTAATCTACTGGTGTTGCCGTACTGTATTCTTGTGGTCTGAGCCAACTGATTTGAAAAATCTGTTGGCTGCATCTCTGAGACGGCTGATCCATTTTCTTTAAATCAGAATATGGTGTAGCTGACCTTTACCTCCATTTGGATACTGGAAAGTCCATAATTTGGTTTCCTTTTTTTTACTTTAGTGCGTGATGAATCTGAATTTTTTTTCTAAATTTATTTAACACAATCCTTTATAAATCTCCATTACATATACATATTATCATATTAATAAACATGGCCAATACAATGCCACAAACAGGTGGTCAATGCTTAGATATCTGTTACGATTTTCTGTGACATGCACATTTTTCAAATAACATTTCACATTTCATCATAAATGCAAGATATGGGTACAAAACTGGTTTTAACCACACTTATGAACACCAAAGTGTAGGATTCTGTCCCTCTGGTGATTCCCACCAGCCGAATCATAAATGCTTGTGTGTTTTGAGTTGGCCCCTTACCATGAGGATCCTCCGGTAACTGTCCCGGTCAATGCCCCACAACTTCACGTCTGTGTTCGCCTGGAAACATAAAGCACGTTCGGTCAAAGCTACACAAACCTAGATAACGCACTGTTCAATGGATACCTAGAATACAAACATGCGCAAGTCTACATACACCAGGGCTTTATGCAGGAGAAAATTATTGCCAGTCACACATGTTTTGGTGGACACATGGATGCTAACTGTTATGCCAGTTTACAAACCTTTAAATGTGCTTGATGACCTGAAATTGACTACAAACACACATGTGACACCATTTTCACTCATTTCAAGGCATAACTAACAATATCTATGGTTTTGGAAGACCTTATTTTTTCTTGCTCCTTAATCTTTTACCCGTCCACCACCCGTCCACCCATATTTCTACCCGTCCACCCATATTTCTACCCGTCCATATTTGTTTTTACCTGTCCAAATGACGGGTGGACGGGTCTCTACATAAAGCTATGACGTACACGAATGCAAGCTGGCACACACTCAAACATATCAGCTCAAAGGTAATGATACGACAATATAAAATGTTTTTAAACTTGCTAAGTTTCAATCTGTCACTAAAATCGCGTCAGTTCAGTTGTGTTTCCGTTGGCGTGTGTGTTGGCGTGTGTGATGGCGTGTGTGATGGCGTGTGTGTATGGCGTGTGTGATGGCGTGTGTGATGGCGTGTGTGATGGCGTGTGTGATGGCGTGTGTGATGGCGTGTGTGACGGCGTGTGTGATCGGCGTGTGTGATGGCGTGTGTGATGGCGTGTGTGATGGCGTGTGTGACGGCGTGTGTGACGGCGTGTGTGACGGCGTGTGTGACGCGTGTGTGCGGCGTGTGTGACGGCGGTGTGTGATGGCGTGTGTGATGGCGTGTGTGATGGCGTGTGTGATGGCGTGTGTGATGGCGTGTGTGATGGCGTGTGTGATGGCGTGTGTGATGGCGTGTGTGATGGCGTGTATGATGGCGACATGTGTCTTTCTGCAGGTCAACTGCACTAATCCATATTCACTCAGTTTGTGAAAATAATTTGTGTGAACGGTTTTTACAAGTGTTTCTACAAAAGACTGGATTAACATGAAATCAAGGGAGAATTGAAACATGCATTATCTTCAGCAAATTTAACGTTGTGACTACAATATTTAGTTAGCTCTTTCCACAATCTTTGTCGTCAAATCCTGATTCCTAATGCGTACTCAGAATTTATTATCCCATTGAGTATGACAACAATAAATCCTCAATGATTACATAATTATGATTGCAGATTGTGAACTTTTATCGCCACTGGCTATTCCTGTAGTTTCACCTGTCCGTGAATCTCATATATGGTCACAGACAGTTCCTTGATGACTGCCTGCCACTGGCGGCCCATACACCAGTCACTGGCATTTCACAATCACCGCAGAAGTGATAAAAGTGCCAGTGCTGATGTCTCTAAGTACCTAATTTCCTGCAAGACTTAATTAAATCCAAGCATAACTGTTGCTAAACGACAGGTCGGTGTGCTTTGTAGTCGCACGACTCCTCCAGCCGTCTATCGCAGTATTTAATTAATAAAATTTTGATATTTACTGAAAAAAATGGTTTTTTTTTTTTTTTAGGAGGGTTAGTAAAGAACTGGATGGGGCACGATGAACAAAGTTAGTTATGCATTATGATCTGACTGCAAAACATTTCTTTTATAGATGTAGTCAGTGAAAACAAAACAAGATACAGAAATATACTCTAGCTGGTTTTTTAGTTTGTATTGTTTCAAGAAAACAGTATTGGTTTGTTTAAAAAGACACTATTACATGATGATAGAAATGTATGTCCTTAGAGAGCACGTAACACTGACATGTCTGTATAGTATTGACAGAATAACAAAATGGAAATGTAAGTTTGCTTGAGTTAATACGTGGAATCACTTTCTGACTAATATGGGCATATATGTGGCTGTTGGTTGAATCACGTAATTGGCATAAGCCAAGTGAGCATATATCTCCTTTGTTATTTTAAACTTATTTTTCAGTAACTTAGTATCCGATATGTGTATATAAATATTAAAATATGCTATTTCCAGATATCCAGTATTATTCACGATAATTTGCACCAATCACAGCGAACTGGATGATTTGAGATGATTTAACCTTTGAACTTTGAAACTGTGATTGTGTGCATGCAAAGAATCAATTTGATCAGAATGGCAGACTACCACAGCAAGCAGAGACAGTGAATGTCAACACCCAAATTAAAACTAAAACTGTATGAAAAGAAATGTAATATTGTAATGCTGGCTTGTGAGTGCTTGCTCGAGTAAACTGTCACCCAGGTTCAGTTGTCTATAATTGCGTTATTTTCAGTAGGAACAATTTATATCCTCTAGATGGCGCCACATACAACAGAAGAAAATTTCCCAGAATATGTGATCAGCATACGCATAAATGAGGCTTGCCATGATGTAAACGCTGTTGACTGACATGGAAATAAACACACGTTAATTTTCTCCATAAGTTTAGCGTAATCCCTGAAATTACGTCTCCCAATGCACACACAATCTAGGAGGAAAACATCAACATAACATTGCACACACAGACCCAAGCGCAGTTATAAATAGATTAACTGGCCGAGGAGCTGCAGGTGCCTCATGTCCAACGCCGCCACGGTCAAGCATGTTACAGGAACGATGGAGACGCAATCAATCTGTTGACCACAGTGCAATTAGTGAAGTGTACATCACTCTGTCAACGAAGCCACAGCAAACACTACCCTCGGATATCAATATCCTGGGTCTGACTCCGTATTTTCTCATCAAATGTTGATGATACCATAGCAATATTGCTGAAGCAGGTCTACAGCTGGGCTTCCAACATTCATTACTGACACTCATATATACATTTTGTTTACATCCACAGTCAAGTGAGATGGTGCTACGTCAGCTGGTAGGAAATGTAAAATAAAACGTTCACGCATGCAAATTACAAAACTCCACTGCCAACACATTACAAGCCGGCCATACGGTGTGCTGGGCTTGTTAATCTACTTGGGCGGTGACCAGAAAAAGCATTCACAGCCAAGAAAAGAAACTTTTCGCTGCTTGCTCACGGCAAGGTCAGGCAACTGGCTTACTGACTGGTCTTTTTCCTCTCTATTTAATTAGTGTGTTCTTCACAACACCAGTAAGATCACTCAAGTCAAAACACATCTCCGTCGGAGGCAGAGTGCATTCATTCATCACCACCAGTGGGGCCAATCTCAAATGCAAATGGTACATCAGATGAGCAAAAAGAATCATTCCCTTGATGGGATGACATTGACCTTTTCTGGTCAGTTACACTGATTCATCCTAATACAACTTTGAAGCTCTCGGGGGGGGGTAATAATTATTATTAGAACCAGCTGTATTTAAACAGCTTTCAGTTGCAATTTTGGTACTAGCTCTTTTGCTTATATTGACACTGAATGTGTTTCTTCGTGGTGTTAGATGTGTTTCTTCATAGTATTAGATGAGTTTCTTCGTAGTGTTACATGTGTTTCTTCGTAGTGTTAGATGTGTTTCTTCGTAGTGTTAGATGTGTTTCTTCGTAGTGTTAGATGTGTTTTTCGTAGTGTTAGATGTGTTTTTTCAGTGTTAGATGTTTCTTTGCAGTGTTAGATGTGTTTCTTCACAGTGTTAGATGTGTTTCTTCGTAGTGTTAGATGTGTTTCTTTGTGGTGTTAGATGTGTTTCTTCGTAGTGTTAGATGTGTTTCTTCAGTGTTAGATGTGTTTCTTCGTAGTGTTAGATGTGTTTCTTCGTGGTGTTAGATGTGTTTCTTTGTAGTGTTAGATGTGTTTCTTCGTAGTGTTAGATGTGTTTCTTCGTAGTGTTAGATGTGTTTCTTCATAATGTTAGATGTGTTTCTTCATAGTGTTAGATGTGTTTCTTCGTAGTGTTAGATGTGTTGAACATATTGCTTGTCTTCATTCATAATCTTACCTTTATAACCTTGCTTAGTCATCAGAATTACTGCCAAGTAATGAGGGTTTTTTGAGATAATACACAAAACATGTTTTTCCAGTGCAGTATGATGACATAACAATGATTCACAATGTGTGAACTACCAGTACTACAACTGTTGTGTATTTATAAGGCTGACTAGAACTCTGGGTGGTACAGAGTATTTTGTGACATAGTGTCACTTACCCCCTTTGTTATTGTATTAAGCTATTGGTATTGAAACTATTTTATGACAAAAAGAATCAAGTGTGGTTAACCCATTTTATCCGGAATACGATTCTAGTCGTAGTTACCCTTTTTATCCGGAATACGATTCTAGTCGTAATTTGCACTTGACACGGCTTCCCTGCACTCTGACGTTTTGGAATCCCATTGGCTGGTTAACACCGAATGACGTCAGTATATCGGGATCACTAGGAAACTCATATTTTTCAACCAATCAGCGCCGTTCTGTGAGTATTTGCAGTTCAAAACGGGTACCCCCAAGCTAAAGTGAAATCAAAGATGGCGTCGAGTCGCAAAGATCGTTAAATGTTGACGTATTTTGAAGGATAACTCCGCTAATTTACTTCCTACTGGTGATGACAAGAAGGCAGACAAGTGGATAGACGATATAAGATGGACGGTTATGGTATTTGATGCGACATTTGTCCGTGAAGACATACTTTGAAGCCATCGAAGTGGGTCAACCGACAACGGCATCCATTTCCGCCCACCTCGCTCCACGCCGTATTTTTGGCGCCAAACAAAGTTAAGAATATTTCCAACGACGGTAACTACTTCATAAATAAAGTGATGTTGAAATGTTGAACGAAGTTGTTACTTTATAGTACTTCTTTATTAGTTATAAGAAATGAGCCACAGAATTATATATCGTTGACAGAAAATATTTCAAATATTTGCATAATTCCGCTCAGCGGCGCCACACGTTGGCGATTCAGTCGACTGACGTGGGGTATTACAAACAATTTTACATTATGAGATTATTATCCAAGATGTGTGGACAAGTTGTATACCTTTATTTTCAGCAGAGATTAGTGCATAAAATAAACTCAACTTGCTCCTTGACATGTTGCTTCCTTCATGGCGAAAATGTCGGGTGAAAAGTAATGTGACAAACCTCAACATAGGTTTGAATTTATTAGGCATGTTTTGTCATATGCCACATATAATATATATGATAAAACTATGAGTTTATCGATGCGACTGTATAGTTTATTTTATCTACTTTCTAAAGGTATATCACATTAAAAAATTTATTGAGAAATGATAAAGTTATGTCCATTTTAAATGAAGGCCTGTCATTTTTTAATGCTGACAGATTGGTTTGAGGAAATGATCAGGAACTGGTTGCAACTCGTCTGCACTAGCTTCAGGATAAAATGGGTTAAATTATGTCAGAAAGAACTATAACCGGAAATGGGAAAATATTATTAATAATATTAACATATCCAAAAGTTAGAATCAGCTGCCTATCAATATGAAATAATCTGAAACGATAACCTTCTCTCACAATAAAACTCATGACTTATTTGTTTGAAATTGCATTCCCATATAAAACTGTCTGCAGTCTCCTGCATTAAAGATGACTCTTGCCTGTCTCGTCTCCATTCCTGACTACATGTAACAATTAGTGCACTTTGCACCCCAGAACTCTCCTGGGGAAAACAACACAGGACATTAATGTTTCTGTTACTTTGTCCCATTCAAAGTTTTCATTTTTAACTTGGACAAGTACGGGTTCTCTACTGCCATGCCTAAAATCTAGAATAAACTCCGTTACTTTAAAATTATACATAATTACTATTCGAATCTACAGGTCCATTGTAATCACATTGCTGTGATGACCTTTGTATGCTCACATTCATGATATAACGTCAACTTATTTGTTGCATCTCTGTGCTCTGGTTTGTAAGGATTATGGCATTGAAGAAATCTATTGTTATTACTATAAATCCAAAGATTTTCGTAGCATATATCCATAGAATTTTGTGTTGTTGCATATAATTTGGTTTGACATTTATTGTGTCATGTCTTTTTTGTAATAAACATAAATTGTACATTGTACATCAGAGTAGGTTCGTTAAAATACTTTCTTATACACTGATGTGACACAAGCCTTCATAAGTTTAGACTTCAGCCAGCATAATTCCTACTTTACTTCATAGACATGGCCTTGAACAAATTACATCACTATCTTTATATGTGAATGTGATTACACTGGCAATACACGACAACAAATTTATCTGTGATTATTATGGGATGTTTCTAATCTAGACTAGTGATGGCGACAGTCCGACATAACAATTTGTAATTTGTTTATCCGGTGCAGACAATTTACTTTTTCACTTATTCAGGTTATATTTCTACTTTACTAAATGGTTTTTTAGAATTTATTCTGACATTTTAATCATTCGAAATGTATATTTCATATTATAGGCCATTTACAGTTTATATTATCCTACTTTATTTTATCAGTTTTTTATTTTACCGGATATTCTAAATAGTAAAAATTTCATATATATAGTTTTATATATAGTTATGCTTTCATATTAACGAATAGTTTTATCAGTCGTAATATTCTTATTATAATTTTCAGCCGTGATGGCTGAAAACTACGACCTGAAGACAACAGCCAGGCCATTCCCACGTGTGCGTAAAACAAGTCAACTCCTGCAAACCGTACAGCCAGACTCCTATGTAGATGACAGCCAGGGTACCTTGATCATTGCAGTATGCACCGACGAAACAATCTAGCTGTGATTGACACTGAATTGATACGTATTTACAACTAGGTCTGGTGTGAACAGTACGAAGGGCTTGTACTGACAGTAAGAAAGCTGTGATTGACATTGAATTGACACGTATTTACAACTAGGTCTGGTGTGAACAGTACGAAGGGCTTGTACTGACAGTAACAAAGCTGTGATTGACACTGAATTGACACGTATTTACAACTAGGTCTGGTGTGAACAGTACGAAGGGCTTGTACTGACAGTAAGAAAGCTGTGATTGACATTGAATTGACACGTATTTACAACTAGGTCTGGTGTGAACAGTACGAAGGGCTTGTACTCACAGTAAGAAAGCTGTGATTGACATTGAATTGACACGTATTTACAACTAGGTCTGGTGTGAACAGTACGAAGGGCTTGTACTGACAGTAAGAAAGCTGTGATTGACATTGAATTGACACGTATTTACAACTAGGTCTGGTGTGAACAGTACGAAGGGCTTGTACTGACAGTAAGAAAGCTGTGATTGACATTGAATTGACACGTATTTACAACTAGGTCTGGTGTGAACAGTACGAAGGGCTTGTACTGACAGTAAGAAAGCTGTGATTGACATTGAATTGACACGTATTTACAACTAGGTCTGGTGTGAACAGTACGAAGGGCTTGTACTGACAGTAACAAAGCTGTGATTGACATTGAATTGACACGTATTTACAACTAGGTCTGGTGTGAACAGTACGAAGGGCTTGTACTGACAGTAAGAAAGCTGTGATTGACATTGAATTGACACGTATTTACAACTAGGTCTGGTGTGAACAGTACGAAGGGCTTGTACTGACAGTAAGAAAGCTGTGATTGACATTGAATTGACACGTATTTACAACTAGGTCTGGTGTGAACAGTACGAAGGGCTTGTACTGACAGTAAGAAAGCTGTGATTGACATTGAATTCACACGTATTTACAACTAGGTCTGGTGTGAACAGTACGAAGGGCTTGTACTGACAGTAAGAAAGCTGTGATTGACATTGAATTGACACGTATTTACAACTAGGTCTGGTGTGAACAGTACGAAGGGCTTGTACTCACAGTAAGAAAGCTGTGATTGACATTGAATTGACACGTATTTACAACTAGGTCTGGTGTGAACAGTACGAAGGGCTTGTACTGACAGTAAGAAAGCTGTGATTGACATTGAATTGACACGTATTTACAACTAGGTCTGGTGTGAACAGTACGAAGGGCTTGTACTCACAGTAAGAAAGCTGTGATTGACATTGAATTGACACGTATTTACAACTAGGTCTGGTGTGAACAGTACGAAGGGCTTGTACTCACAGTAAGAAAGCTGTGATTGACATTGAATTGACACGTATTTACAACTAGGTCTGGTGTGAACAGTACGAAGGGCTTGTACTGACAGTAAGAAAGCTGTGATTGACATTGAATTGACACGTATTTACAACTAGGTCTGGTGTGAACAGTACGAAGGGCTTGTACTCACAGTAAGAAAGCTGTGATTGACATTGAATTGACACGTATTTACAACTAGGTCTGGTGTGAACAGTACGAAGGGCTTGTACTGACAGTAAAAAGCTGTGACTGACATTGAATTGACACGTATTTACAACTAGGTCTGGTGTGAACAGTACGAAGGGCTTGTACTCACAGTAAGAAAGCTGTGATTGACATTGAATTGACACGTATTTACAACTAGGTCTGGTGTGAACAGTACGAAGGGCTTGTACTCACAGTAAGAAAGCTGTGATTGACATTGAATTGACACGTATTTACAACTAGGTCTGGTGTGAACAGTACGAAGGGCTTGTACTCACAGTAAGAAAGCTGTGATTGACACTGAATTGACACGTATTTACAACTAGGTCTGGTGTGAACAGTACGGAGGGCTTGTACTGACAGTAAGAAAGCTGTGATTGACACTGAATTGACACGTATTTACAACTAGGTCTGGTGTGAACAGTACGAAGGGCTTGTACTCACAGTAAGAAAGCTGTGATTGACACTGAATTGATACGTATTTACAACTAGGTCTGGTGTGACAGTACGAAGGGCTTGTACTGACAGTAAGAAAGCTGTGATTGACACTGAATTGATACGTATTTACAACTAGGTCTGGTGTGTACAGTACGAAGGGCTTGTACTCACAGTAAGAAAGCTGTGATTGACACTGAATTGATACGTATTTACAACTAGGTCTGGTGTGAACAGTACGAAGGGCTTGTACTGACAGTAAGAAAGCTGTGATTGACACTGAATTGATACGTATTTACAACTAGGTCTGGTGTGTACAGTACGAAGGGCTTGTACTCACAGTAAGAAAGCTGTGATTGACACTGAATTGACACGTATTTACAACAAGTTACCTTGACTGTGGCTGCACGAGGCGTGCCGTGGATCAGGGCGAGTTCTCCAAAGCTACCCCCTTCTACTATTCGCGACACAAACTCATTGTTCACGTAGATCTGAAACGAGACCACATATTCATGACAAATCAGAGAAATCATGGGAGATTCTCCTCCTGACAATGGGAACTTTGTATTGCATCGAATAAAATATTTTCATATGAGTTTTAGGGTTGTGAACAAGATGGGGGTGAAGGGGGATGGCATAAGTTTGCAAAGCGCCCTAAAATTTACACTGGGTTGGATGATGTATTACTATGTGTCACAGAGAAAATTAATTGCTACTTTGGTATCACCTATTGGATGGAATATATAATTGTTGATTTTTGACGCCATTTTGGATTGCATACGTTTTTCATTTGGATCAGGTGGGATGGAGAAATGAACCAGGAAGTGACTTACATCAACTTCGCCTTGATCGAGTACATAGAAGTTGTCTCCCTCATCACCTGCAGTCAACAAGCAATGACAGGAGTCACGTCAATATACATATGAAACATTCTAGCCTAAAATAAACATGTTATTCTCGCTCGCTCGCACACTTCCAAGTATCCACAACTGCAGAAGCTGGTGTTCTACAGTATCCTTAAATGACATCTGTTACGATATAACCTTGATTTGAAACAGTTTTTCGCGTCAACACCAATTATATAAACGTCCTCACTTGATCAATGCTCCTTTATTATAAACAACCAATCCATTTATGAATGTCTAATTTCGGATATGACCCTTAAAATTGTTCCACCTTTAACAAATGGTAAACTAAAAAATACTGCTGTTACTTTTCGTCCGTTGAGTTGTATATTTATCCTCAAAAGCTCGATACCTTCGATGAAAATCTTACCATTCCCGCATATGTAGAATTTATTACGTACACAATACACACTAGCCTGATGATGCTTACATTAGCCCTACGAGCCCAATTGTCTTACCTTGCTGTATAATCACCTCGCCTCCATGTCGGTGTATGGGGAACATAGCGTCAAAAATGTCACTGGAAAAAAGCAAACCCTGTCAATGTAAACAGTTCTTTTTCCCAGGCTTGCTGCTTACATAAAACAACACTACCGCGTCTGTGTAATGTTGTTTATGTACTTCATTTTATTTATGCCAAGATGAACCACTGAGTATTGGACCCCAGTGCATATAAATTTCCCATATTGGAGAGTTTGTGAGCAACATGACATTGAAATGATAGCTAAGCTGCAAGAAAAGCAGTTGACCGACCACAATTAAGATTTGTGTCGATAAATGAAACCGAAATAATAAATTGCTTAATATCTTTCTCTCGGGGTATGATGATGGCTCTTATATTTGCGACTATATATATTCTATAATGCTATACAAATTTCCAAACCCCATCCATTTATAAATGAAGCCATGTGGAAAACCATATTTTATTAATGGCTACACAGATAATATTGTTATTATTAGGAGGTTGAGGGAATAACTTGTGTTGAATAACAACATTCTCCAGGTAACATTAGAAAGGGGAGGACTTCAATGTTGCATCAACTGAATGTTTTAGTTTATATAAGCATTAAGAAATTAACAGTGAAGTTTATTACTTTATGCAATATGACGTCTGACTTGGAAGTAAAAAATGATGGCTTCTGCGAACTGTTTCAACAAAATGTTAAAACTATTTCAAGGTGACAACAAGTCGTGTGACACACACCTTCGTTCATTGTCGTCTAGATGGGCAAACAGAACGTTCTTTGAGATGGCCTTGGACAGGGCGGCCATTGTCTTGTAGTCTTTTGGCACGACCTACAATGCACAAGGACGTATCCACGGTTATGCACTATATCACCACGGTTACACAATGTCTCCATGGCTACACAAGATATCTCCATGGTTACGCTGGATGTCAACATGGTTACGTACCAAGCAAGGCATGCATCACAAAATGGCAACTGCCAAGTTATGTATTCCTAGAAAGGAACAGGGAGACGGGATAGAAGGAAAATTAAACCGGCAGAATGCACACAAGACATAGAAGGAAATAGAAGGAATATGATGAAAACAAGATCGTGTGGCAATGATATCTCACCACATTTAATTATACCTAAACCACATCGCACCAGTAACTCACATTAGAATCAGGTATAAACACCTGTTTCACCCAGGAGCTGAGTGGACGTATGACACAGTAAGACATGCCACTGGTCATCCAGGAGCTGAGTGGACGTATGACGCCAGTAAGACGTGCCACTGGTCATCCAGCCCACAAAATAATGACATAAATACCACAGCCGCTGGGCACTCCTAAACAGCTATGATTAACTCGTAAAGACGGGAGGATATGGCTTTAAATGGGCTCATTATGTTAGCTGAAGATGACACGTTGTGACAGTCACCAGGAAACATGACGTCACCGGCAAAAGAGTTGTAGCGTCAGTGCCTGTTGACATGTAAGTGGTTGGTTTACAGCCTGGCCAGCATGTCGCTCATCTTTCTTGGAACTCTGACATGTTCACTTTCCTCAGGATAGACAGTTTATTGTTACAATGTCAATGTGTGTGTACAGGCACATGTAAATGCAGTATGTTGTGACTATGCAGTAAAGCACAGTATGCAACACGTGTACATGGAACAGTGACAGACTCCAGACCGAGTTTTAATTTCTGACCATATCCAAGTCACATATACATTGTGAGCAGGCCTATCTGGTGACACTGTCAACAATACTGGTGTGACATGTGGGTGTGACACTGCCAACAATACTGGTGTGACATGATGGTGTGACACTGACCACAACACCACAATCTCGCAGCTCTACCTGCCTCCTGCCCTCGCAACTTGTGACAGCCACAGCCAGAATGTCAGGTCTCATTTCCAGGTCCAGTGTATGTGAGATGGAGCCATCAGAAAGCAACCACTGTCCTAGATTCCCCCCCCCGTTCTAATTATGCACCAACATGACACTTCTGCGGTGAGACATCAGTTCCAAATGTGACAACATTTCTAACTTCCAGTTGTGGCTTTGTTTTCTTCACATCAATCGTGACAATATGTATTACCCCAATAATGACACTATTTCCCACCATAATTGTGTCGTGATTTCCTAACAACAATTATAATATTACTTCCAAACCAAATTGTGACATTACTTCCAGCCCCCAGTTGTTACATTACTTACTACGAACTGTGAGATTGTTTCTTAGCCCATCAAGTGACATTATTACCTACATCCAACCATGACATTATTACCTACCCAAACTGTGACATTACCTACGAATTGTGACATTATTACCTATGCCAATTGTGACATTTCTTCCTACTCGAATTGTGACATTATTACCTACCACAATTGTGACACTATTTCCCACCCTCAATGATTGTAAGACTTGTCAGTACTGTGTGCATCTGCTCTCTATGCTCTTGTACACATAGGGAGGCATCCTCACTAGCGAGACTGCTTCTGCTAGCATCACCTGTCTCTACAGCCAGCATCACCTGTCTCTACAGCCAGCATCACCTGTCGCTACAGCTAGCATCACCTGTCTCTACAGCCAGCATCACCTGTCTCTACAGCCAGCATCACCTGTCTCTACAGCCAGCATCACCTGTCTCTACAGCCAGCATCACCTGTCTCTACAGCCAGCATCACCTGTCTCTACAGCCAGCATCACCGGTCTCTACAGCCAGCATCACCTGTCTCTACAGCCAGCATCACCGGTCTCTACAGCCAGCATCACCGGTCTCTACAGCCAGCATCACCTGTCTCTACAGCCAGCATCACCTGTCTCTACAGTTAGCATCACCTGTCTCTACAGCGAGCATCACCTGTCTCTACAGCCAGCATCACCTGTCTCTACAGCCAGCATCACCTGTCTCTACAGCCAGCATCACCTGTCTCTACAGCCAGCATCACCTGTCTCTACAGCCAGCATCACCTGTCTCTACAGCCAGCATCACCTGTCTCTACAGCCAGCATCACCTGTCTCTACAGCCAGCATCACCTGTCTCTACAGCCAGCATCACCTGTCTCTACAGCCAGCATCACCTGTCTCTACAGCCAGCATCACCTGTCTCTACAGCTAGCATCACCTGTCTCTACAGCCAGCATCACCTGTCTCTACAACGAGCATCACCTGTCTCTACAGCCAGCATCACCTGTCTCTACAGTTAGCATCACCTGTCTCTACAACGAGCATCACCTGTCTCTACAGCCAGCATCACCTGTCTCTACAGCTAGCATCACCTGTCTCTACAGCCAGCATCACCTGTCTCTACAGCTAGCATCACCTGTCTCTACAGCCAGCATCACCTGTCTCTACAGCCAGCATCACCTGTCTCTACAGCCAGCATCACCTGTCTCTACAGCCAGCATCACCTGTCTCTACAGCCAGCATCACCTGTCTCTACAGCCAGCATCACCTGTCTCTACAGCCAGCATCACCCTGGGATCCTCCTACAGCCAGCATCACCTGTCTCTACAGCCAGCATCACCTGTCTCTACAGCCAGCATCACTGTACTGTCTCTACAGCCAGCATCACCTGTCTCTACAGTTAGCATCACCTGTCTCTACAGCCAGCATCACTCTGTCTCTACAGCCAGCATCACCTGTCTCTACAGCCAGCATCACCGGTCTCTACAGCCAGCATCACCTGTCTCTACAGCCAGCATCACCTGTCTCTACAGCCAGCATCACCTGTCTCTACAGCCAGCATCACCTGTCTCTACAGCCAGCATCACCTGTCTCTACAGCCAGCATCACCTGTCTCTACAGCCAGCATCACCTGTCTCTACAGCCAGCATCACCTGTCTCTACAGCCAGCATCACCTGTCTCTACAGCCAGCATCACCTGTCTCTACAGCCAGCATCACCTGTCTCTACAGCCAGCATCACCTGTCTCTACAGCCAGCATCACCTGTCTCTACAGCCAGCATCACCTGTCTCTACAGCCAGCATCACCTGTCTCTACAGCCAGCATCACCTGTCTCTACAGCCAGCATCACCTGTCTCTACAGCCAGCATCACCTGTCTCTACAGCCAGCATCACCTGTCTCTACAGCCAGCATCACCTGTCTCTACAGCCAGCATCACCTGTCTCTACAGCCAGCATCACCTGTCTCTACAGCCAGCATCACCTGTCTCTACAGCCAGCATCACCTGTCTCTACAGCTAGCATCACCTGTCTCTACAGCCAGCATCACCTGTCTCTACAGCCAGCATCACCTGTCTCTACAGCCAGCATCACCTGTCTCTACAGCCAGCATCACCTGTCTCTACAGCCAGCATCACCTGTCTCTACAGCCAGCATCACCTGTCTCTACAGCCAGCATCACCTGTCTCTACAGCCAGCATCACCTGTCTCTACAGCCAGCATCACCTGTCTCTACAGCCAGCATCACCTGTCTCTACAGCCAGCATCACCTGTCTCTACAGCCAGCATCACCTGTCTCTACAGCCAGCCCGAAATCACCTGTCTCTACAGCCAGCATCACCTGTCTCTACAGCCAGCATCACCTGTCTCTACAGCCAGCATCACCTGTCTCTACAGCCAGCATCACCTGTCTCTACAGCCAGCATCACCTGTCTCTACAGCCAGCATCACCTGTCTCTACAGCCAGCATCACCTGTCTCTACAGCCAGCATCACCTGTCTCTACAGCTAGCATCACCTGTCTCTACAGCCAGCATCACCTGTCTCTACAGCTGTGACAGGACAACTCCTGGAGACATCACAGAGACAGTCAACAGTGGGTGAAGTGGCTGGGCCAAGCACAGTGCACAGACCAACATCGTCTGGTACAGAAGGTATGTCATGCCACAACCAAATCACAACTGTCATACTGAGAGGCAATGTTGGTGGCACTGAGCCTTGACTGAGGGAAGCCACACCAAAAAAGAAGACACCCGCTAGAACAATTAGACAGTATGAGTGCCTGCTACACCACAACTGACTTCATGAGGACAACAGCACATGACAGACACAATTATATTGATTTTATTCCCAGTCACATCACTTCCAAACCTGACATTCAATTGTGCTCCCGTTTCTCTCTATCGTGTCACCACTGCTCTGGCCCTTGTCATCAACGGACTGGGGTCCAATACTCATTAGTAGTCACAGCAGCCACTTCAGGCCCCAGTTCACTCAACTGCGTGAGTTTCTGGTGACGCAAGGCCAGTGCCATTACAGCTGTGTGCACTGATGGTGACAGGATGGTGACACATGATGGTGACACGGTGGACTGGCTGCCACAGAAGTCAACACTCGCCTCAATAAATAGCCGTGGGAGGGGAAGCGTGCTGTGACTACGGAAGTACCTGGACAACTGGAGCTTTGTCAATGATCCAGTTAATTGGCATCAATCAGCTTTTACTGCAGCTAGGATGGCCTGGCTAGGTTTATGTAATTCACCTGCCTGGGGCCAGGGCTTTATGCAGGACCAAATCATTGCCAGTCACACATGTTTTGGTGGACACATGGATTTTAACTGATAAGCCAGTTTACAAAATAAAAAATGTGTCTGATGACCTGAAATGCACTACAAACACACAAGTGACACCCGTCCACAATGGTTTTTACCCGCCCAAATGACGGGTGGACGGGTCTCTGCATAAAGCTATGCTGGGGACAGAATGCTGGAGGGTGAACATGGAGGGGGACCTGGGAAGGAAGGAGCTGAGGTGGATGAGGGTGTAGGTGGGACTGCCAGAACAGGGCAAATGAAGAAAGGAAAGACCGAGGCTGATATAGGAACAGTTCGGAAAGAGATCTGGGGAGGGCTGGTGTGAACAGCCATAAATGGGTGGTCAGTGTAGAAGAGAGAGGGATATGGACTGAACTGACCAGGAAACCAGAAGAAGTGACAAAGTGACAGAGTGACAGGGAGAAGAAATGAACGAAAATAAAGGCTCGTACAGGAAAGATTAATTTCTTCTGCTTCATCATACACACCAGGCTCAAATGAACATATTCTGCACTTTTAACTACAGCGACCTGGCTTCATTCTGGGAAAACTAATCCTCCACTTTGATAATACAGCTTGTTGTGAGCGGAGATGAAGATGTTTCGAAGCACCCACTCAGTCATCCCCACACCTGTTACACAGAGGTCCCTGGATCTCTCTCAAATAGAGGTGCCTGGATCTCAACGCCAGTCAACACTGATTGCAACCCGCGACACAGTCACACACAATTAAACACAGAACGTTAAGCAAAAGTGAAAAAGTTCAAGAACAGGAATTGGAGCTGGTAAAACGAATGGAACCATGGTCAATTCGTACATGAGAAAAAACATTATCAGGTGATAGAACAAACAAGATGTAAATGTGATTCATCGATAGCGATTTCCATGTGTGACTAACAAGGATTTATGCAGGATCAAATTATTGCCAGTCACATGTTTTGGTGGACACATGGATGTTAACTGTTAAGCCATTTTACAAATTTTTAAATGTGTCTGGTGACCTGAAATGGACTACAAACACACATATCACGCCATTTACACTCACTTCTAAGGCATAACTGGCAATATCTGGCTTTGGAAGACATTTTGTTTGCTCCTTCATTTTTTTACCAGTCCACCCTTATTTCCACAACGGTTTTTACCCGTCCAAATGACGGGTGGACAGATCTCTACATAAAGCTATGGTGATTAAACAGTTTAATTAAGGATCCCCATTTGGCAACAGGTTTCCAATTAACAATTAACGACTATTTAATTAACCACCGTGTTCGAGTCTCTTACAGTGCAAGGTGAGTGAAGTAATGTCACGCATCTCATCAACAATGCAGAGAACGTAGCCAATCAGCTGCAGGAAGTGACAGTGACTCTTTATTATCTCCTACACAGTATTTGGTTGTCAGAAACTGTTACAATGGCGCGCTCAATCATAGGCAGATGTCATATTGATTGTTTTGCACCAGTTGTTTGGTGCATAACTCACTCGATTCACCTGTCTACAAAACTGACCAGTTTTACGTGTCACCCACGGACTGTTTGACAGAGGCAATGAGGTGTCTACTTTTGTGGTCATTCGTGTCCCACACCTGGGTTCACAAGGTTATGTTTGGACACTGATTATACTCTAGACATCAATCTCACTCATGACTTTTATCTGCCTTTAGAAATTATTGGGTACCTAAAATGTTGTTACTGATTATTCCCACTTGTTATGACCAGGAGACAGTTGACCTTTTTAACCATTGCACTGTTCCCTTAAAAAGGCAATTCCCCCCACTCTGTGATGATTTCTTGGGAGATTGCGAGAAATTTCATTTGTGTGTGTCACATATGGTCTCTTTTAAAATGTCACAAGGGCAGTGTTTGGCAATGTTTATGTAAATAGATGCTATGGGAGTCCTCGTTGAGTGCGTGTGTGCGTGCATGAGTGCGTGCATATATGTGTATGTGTGTATGTACTACTGATGTCAAACAGTACCCAGTACACACAGACGTCATATTTAGCTGTGGTTAGACGCACACTGTCTACACCCTTGTCAGATATTACACAATAAATCACATCGTCTTTCATAGAACAACTATTTCAGGTGCAAATGCATATTACAAACAGCAGCATCACTGTGAAGCCTTGAATACTGAAAGGATCCTATTCTGGCCATTTTTAATAAAACATCTTTAATCAAAGTTTTCATTTGCTGTCATTCTGCGGTTCTTTTTTGTTGACCGACATTTTACTTAGTCACTATAAATACACGACGATTGACAGACCCAGTGGGTAATAATTATTTGATGAAACCCGTGTAAGAAAAATATTTCATCTGACATTTATTCCGCAATAGGGCTCTATTCAATATTAATTCAAATCAAAGTAGTAAAAATGTGTAAATCTAATATTTGCATATTTACATCAACAGCAAAAACATGACTCAGTAACAACTGTGAAATGTTTCTCTAAATCTCTAATTTCAAGGGGGAGGAACAGAATCTCAACGTTTCATATATTTATATTATTTCCAAAGATATCAATGTGGAAAATGTAAAAGGTACATTTCTGAGAAAAACGGCTATGTTTTTACTCTAAATACCAGCTGTGGTTTTCGCATTGTCAAAATATCAAACTTATACAACATCCATGCAATTTACTGACTAACACGTGAACGATTAGTCTATTCAGGATTACTTCACGGTGGAAACCTATTTTCTGAAAAAAATGTGGTGCAGTTGTGTTTTGGCTCATAGCTCATAATGCGAGTCAGCGAGAAGTGTCTCACTGTGGAATGGCGGGTCACATGACCTAACGAGATCAGGACACCGAGCAGCTTAAATAGAACATTAGGAGCCGGCCGGATGTGGTGGGCCACTTGATAAGGATGGACGTGGGCAGACTACAGAACAGAGCCGAGGTGGAGACAATAGACAGCACTGTCCCACAGTTGGTGCTCCTGTCTACAGTTGACAGCACTGGTTTAACAACATAGCACTGGTGTAGGGAGACAATGACAGCACTGTCCCACAGTTGGTGCTCCTGTCTACAGTTGACAGCACTGGTGTAACAACATAGCACTGGTGTAGGGAGACAATGACAGCACTATCCACAAGTTTTGCTCACTGTCTAAGTTGACAGCACTGGTTAACAACATAGCACTGGTGTAGGGAGACAATAGACAGCACGTGTAACAAAGTTGGTGCTCCTGCACATTGACAGCCACAGTTTAACAACATAGCACTGGTGTAGGGAGACAATAGACAGCACTGTCCCACAGTTGGTGCTCCTGTACATTGACAGCACTGTTTAACAACATAGCACTGGTGTGGGGAGACAATAGACAGGCCACATAACAACATAGCACTGGTGTAGGGAGACAATAGACAGCACTTTTTCCCAACAGTTGGTGCTCCTGTCTACAGTTGACAGCACTGGTTTAACAACATAGCACTGGTGTAGGGAGACAATAGACAGCACTGTCACACAGTTGGTGCTCCTGTCTACAGTTGACAGCACTGGTTTAACAACATAGCACTGGTGTAGGGAGACAATAGGACAGCACTGTACCACAGTTGGTGCTCCTGTCTACAGTTGACAGCACTGTTTAACAACATAGCACTGGTGTAGGGAGACAATGACAGCACTGCCCACAGTTGGTGCTCCTGTCTACAGTTGACAGCACTGGTTTAACAACATAGCACTGGTGTAGGGAGACAATAGACAGCACTGTCCCACAGTTGGTGCTCCTGTCTACAGTTGACAGCACTGGTGTAACAACATAGCACTGGTGTAGGGAGACAATAGACAGCACTGTCCCACAGTTGGTGCTCCTGTCTACAGTTGACAGCACTGGTTTAACAACATAGCACTGGTGTAGGGAGACAATAGACAGCACTGTCCCACAGTTGGTGCTCCTGTCTACAGTTGACAGCACTGGTTTAACAACATAGCACTGGTGTAGGGAGACAATAGACAGCACTGTCCCACAGTTGGTGCTCCTGTCTACAGTTGACAGCACTGGTTTAACAACATAGCACTGGTGTAGGGAGACAATAGACAGCACTGTCCCACAGTTGGTGCTCCTGTCTACAGTTGACAGATGTTAACAACATAGCACTGGTGTAGGGAACAATGACAGCACTGTCCACAGTTGTGCTCCTGTCTACAGTGACACCTGGTTAACAACAAGCACTTTAAGCAAAGACAGCACTGTCCCACAGTTGGTGTCCTGTCTACAGTTGACAGCACTGGTTAAAACATAGCACTGGTGTAAGACAATAGAAGCACTGTCCCAATTGGGCTCCTTCTACAGTTGACAGCACTGGTTTAACAACATAGCACTGGTGTAGGGAGACAATGACAGCACTGTCAAGTTTCTCCTGTCTACAGTTGACAGCACTGGTTTAAAACATAGCACTGGTGTAGGGAGAAAGACAGCATGTCCCACAGTTGGTGCTCCTGTCTACATTACAGACTTTTACAACATAGCACTTTAGGGAGAAATGAACACTGTCCACAGGGTTCCTTCACAGTTGACAGCACTGGTTTAACAACATAGCACTGGTGTAGGGAGACAATGGACAGCACTGTCCCACAGTTGGTGCTCCTGTCTACAGTTGACAGCACTGGTTTAACAACATAGCACTGGTGTGGGAGACAATGGACAGCACTGACCCAGGTGGTGCTCCTGTCTACAGTTGACAGCACTGGTGTAACAACATAGCACTGGTGTAGGGAGACAATAGACAGCACTGTCCCACAGTTGGTGCTCCTGTCTACAGTTGACAGCACTGGTGTAACAACATAGCACTGGTGTAGGGAGACAATGGACAGCACTGTCCCACAGTTGGTGCTCCTGTCTACAGTTGACAGCACTGGTTTAACAACATAGCACTGGTGTAGGGAGACAATGGACAGCACTGTCCCACAGTTGGTGCTCCTGTCTACAGTTGACAGCACTGGTGTAACAACATAGCACTGGTGTAGGGAGACAATGGACAGCACTGTCCCACAGTTGGTGCTCCTGTCTACAGTTGACAGCACTGGTGTAACAACATAGCACTGGTGTAGGGAGACAATGGACAGCACTGTCCCACAGTTGGTGCTCCTGTCTACAGTTGACAGCACTGGTGTAACAACATAGCACTGGTGTGGGAGACAATGGACAGCACTGTCCCACAGTTGGTGCTCCTGTCTACAGTTGACAGCACTGGTGTAACAACATAGCACTGGTGTAGGGAGACAATAGACAGCACTGTCCCACAGTTGGTGCTCCTGTCTACAGTTGACAGCACTGGTTTAACAACATAGCACTGGTGTAGGGAGACAATGGACAGCACTGTCCCACAGTTGGTGCTCCTGTCTACAGTTGACAGCCCTGGTGTAACAACATAGCACTGGTGTAGGGAGACAATAGACAGCACTGTCCCACAGTTGGTGCTCCTGTCTACAGTTGACAGCACTGGTTTAACAACATAGCACTGGTGTAGGGAGACAATAGACAGCACTGTCCCACAGTTGGTGCTCCTGTCTACAGTTGACAGCACTGGTGTAACAACATAGCACTGGTGTAGGGAGACAATAGACAGCACTGTCCCACAGTTGGTGCTCCTGTCTACAGTTGACAGCACTGGTTTAACAACATAGCACTGGTGTAGGGAGACAATAGACAGCACTGTCCCACAGTTGGTGCTCCTGTCTACAGTTGACAGCCTGGTGTAACAACATAGCACTGGTGTAGGGAGACAATGACAGCACTGTCCCACAGTTGGTGCTCCTGTCTACAGTTGACAGCACTGGTTAACAACATAGCACTGGTGTAGGGAGACAATAGACAGCACTGTCCCACAGTTGGTGCTCCTGTTACAGTTGACAGCACTGGTTTAACAACATAGCACTGGTGTAGGGAGACAATAGACAGCACTGTCCCACAGTTGGTGCTCCTGTCTACAGTTGACAGCACTGGTTTAACAACATAGCACTGGTGTAGGGAGACAATAGACAGCACTGTCCCACAGTTGGTGCTCCTGTCTACAGTTGACAGCCTGGTTTAACAACATAGCACTGGTGTGGGAGACAATAGACAGCACTGTCCCACAGTTGGTGCTCCTGTCTACAGTTGACACTGGTGTAACAACATAGCACTGGTGTGGGGAGACAATGACAGCACTGTCCCACAGTTGGTGCTCCTGTCTACAGTTGACAGCACTGGTTTAACAACATAGCACTGGTGTAGGGAGACAATGACAGCACTGTCCCACAGTTGGTGCTCCTGTCTACAGTTGACAGCACTGGTTTAACAACATAGCACTGGTGTAGGGAGACAATGACAGCACTGTCCCACAGTTGGTGCTCCTGTCTACAGTTGACAGCACTGGTTTAACAACATAGCACTGGTGTAGGGAGACAATAGACAGATGTACGTGGTGCTCCTGTCTACATTGACAGATGTTTAACAACATAGCACTGTTAGGGAACAATAACAGCAGCCACGTGAGCCTTGTCTAAGGACCACTGGTTTAAAAAACACTTTAACAATAGCAGCGCTGTTCCACATTTTTGTCCTTATACAGTTGACAGCCTGGTTAAAATTTTAGACCGTGTAGGGAAAATACACACTTCCCAATTGGGCTCTTCTATATTAACAAAGTTAAAAATGTGTAAACAATAGCAATTCCACAGAATGCTCCGTACATTGAAATGTTTACAAATCCTGTTTAGGGGAGAAAGAACACGTTTCAATTTTCTTTACAGTACAATTGGATTAAAAGTACATTTGGAGAAAAACGCATGTTCCAACAGTTGGTTTTCCTGTCAATACAACTTTACAACATAGCATTTAGGGAACATGAACATTGTCCACAGGGTTCTTCACGGTGGAAACCATTTTTAAAAAAATGGCATTGTGTTTGGAACAATGGACAGCAGTGTCCACGTGGTGGCGGGTCACATGACCACGGTTAACACCAGCACTTTAGGACCGCCGATTGGTGCCCTTTAAGGAGGACTGGGGTAAAACAAGCCGTGGAGGGTGGCAGAATGCCACAGTGGTCTGTAATCGCAACAACCACGACAAAACAGCACTGTCACAGTTGGTGCTCCTTCTACAGTTGACAGCCTGTGTAACAACATAGCACTGGTGTGGGAGACAATGACAGCACTGTCCCACAGTTGGTGCTCCTGTCTACAGTTGACAGCCTGGTTTAACAACATAGCACTGGGTAGGGAGACAATGGACAGCACTGTCCCACAGTTGGTGCTCCTGTCTACAGTTGACAGCCCTGGTGTAACAACATAGCACTGGTGTAGGGAGACAATGACAGCACTGTCCCACGTTGGTGCTCCTGTCTACAGTTGACAGCACTGGTTAACAACATAGCACTGGTGTAGGGAGACAATGACAGCACTGTCCCACGTTGGTGCTCCTGTCTACAGTTGACAGCACTGGTTTAACAACATAGCACTGGTGTAGGGAGACAATAGACAGCACTGTCCCACAGTTGGTGCTCCTGTCTACAGTTGACAGCACTGGTTAACAACATAGCACTGGTGTAGGGAGACAATAGACAGCACTGTCCCACAGTTGGTGCTCCTGTCTACAGTTGACAGCCCTGGTTAACAACATAGCACTGGGTAGGGAGACAATGGACAGCACTGTCCCACAGTTGGTGCTCCTGTCTACAGTTGACAGCCCTGGTTAACAACATAGCACTGGTGTAGGGAGACAATAGACAGCACTGTCCCACAGTTGGTGCTCCTGTCTACAGTTGACAGCACTGGTTAACAACATAGCACTGGTGTAGGGAGACAATGACAGCACTGTCCACAGTTGGTGCTCCTGTCTACAGTTGACAGCACTGGTTAACAACATAGCACTGGTGTAGGGAGACAATGACAGCACTGTCCCACAGTTGGTGCTCCTGTCTACAGTTGACAGCCTGGTTTAACAACATAGCACTGGTGTAGGGAGACAATGACAGCACTGTCCCACAGTTGGTGCTCCTGTCTACAGTTGACAGCCTGGTGTAACAACATAGCACTGGTGTAGGGAGACAATAGACAGCACTGTCCCACAGTTGGTGCTCCTGTCTACAGTTGACAGCACTGGTTTAACAACATAGCACTGGTGTAGGGAGACAATAGACAGCACTGTCCCACAGTTGGTGCTCCTGTCTACAGTTGACAGCACTGGTTTAACAACATAGCACTGGTGTAGGGAGACAATGGACAGCACTGTCCACAGTTGGTGCTCCTGTCTACAGTTGACAGCACTGGTTTAACAACATAGCACTGGTGTAGGGAGACAATGACAGCACTGCCCACAGTTGGTGCTCCTGTCTACAGTTGACAGCACTGGTTTAACAACATAGCACTGGTGTAGGGAGACAATGACAGCACTGTTCCACAGTTGGTGCTCCTGTCTACAGTTGACAGCCCTGGTGTAACAACATAGCACTGGTGTAGGGAGACAATGGACAGCACTGTCCCACAGTTGGTGCTCCTGTCTACAGTTGACAGCACTGGTTTAACAACATAGCACTGGTGTAGGGAGACAATAGACAGCACTGTCCCACAGTTGGTGCTCCTGTCTACAGTTGACAGCACTGGTTTAACAACATAGCACTGGTGTAGGGAGACAATGACAGCACTGTCCCACAGTTGGTGCTCCTGTCTACAGTTGACAGCACTGGTTTAACAACATAGCACTGGTGTAGGGAGACAATAGACAGCACTGTCCCACAGTTGGTGCTCCTGTCTACAGTTGACAGCACTGGTTTAACAACATAGCACTGGTGTAGGGAGACAATAGACAGCACTGTCCCACAGTTGGTGCTCCTGTCTACAGTTGACAGCACTGGTTTAACAACATAGCACTGGTGTAGGGAGACAATGACAGCACTGTCCCACAGTTGGTGCTCCTGTCTACAGTTGACAGCACTGGTTTAACAACATAGCACTGGTGTAGGGAGACAATGACAGCACTGTCCCACAGTTGGTGCTCCTGTCTACAGTTGACAGCACTGGTTTAACAACATAGCACTGGTGTAGGGAGACAATGACAGCACTGTCCCACAGTTGGTGCTCCTGTCTACAGTTGACAGCACTGGTTTAACAACATAGCACTGGTGTAGGGAGACAATAGACAGCACTGTCCCACAGTTGGTGCTCCTGTCTACAGTTGACAGCACTGGTTTAACAACATAGCACTGGTGTAGGGAGACAATAGACAGCACTGTCCCACAGTTGGTGCTCCTGTCTACAGTTGACAGCACTGGTGTAACAACATAGCACTGGTGTAGGGAGACAATGACAGCACTGTCCCACAGTTGGTGCTCCTGTCTACAGTTGACAGCACTGGTTTAACAACATAGCACTGGTGTAGGGAGACAATAGACAGCACTGTCCCACAGTTGGTGCTCCTGTCTACAGTTGACAGCACTGGTTTAACAACATAGCACTGGTGTAGGGAGACAATAGACAGCACTGTCCCACAGTTGGTGCTCCTGTCTACAGTTGACAGCACTGGTGTAACAACATAGCACTGGTGTAGGGAGACAATGGACAGCACTGTCCCACAGTTGGTGCTCCTGTCTACAGTTGACAGCACTGGTTTAACAACATAGCACTGGTGTAGGGAGACAATAGACAGCACTGTCCCACAGTTGGTGCTCCTGTCTACAGTTGACAGCCCTGGTGTAACAACATAGCACTGGTGTGGGGAGACAATGGACAGCACTGTCCCACAGTTGGTGCTCCTGTCTACAGTTGACAGCCCTGGTGTAACAACATAGCACTGGAGTAGGGAGACAATGGACAGCACTGTCCCACAGTTGGTGCTCCTGTCTACAGTTGACAGCACTGGTGTAACAACATAGCACTGGTGTAGGGAGACAATGGACAGCACTGTCCCACAGTTGGTGCTCCTGTCTACAGTTGACAGCACTGGTTTAACAACATAGCACTGGTGTAGGGAGACAATAGACAGCACTGTCCCACAGTTGGTGCTCCTGTCTACAGTTGACAGCACTGGTTTAACAACATAGCACTGGTGTAGGGAGACAATAGACAGCACTGTCCCACAGTTGGTGCTCCTGTCTACAGTTGACAGCACTGGTTTAACAACATAGCACTGGTGTAGGGAGACAATAGACAGCACTGTCCCACAGTTGGTGCTCCTGTCTACAGTTGACAGCACTGGTTTAACAACATAGCACTGGTGTAGGGAGACAATAGACAGCACTGTCCCACAGTTGGTGCTCCTGTCTACAGTTGACAGCACTGGTTTAACAACATAGCACTGGTGTAGGGAGACAATGACAGCACTGTCCCACAGTTGGTGCTCCTGTCTACAGTTGACAGCACTGGTGTAACAACATAGCACTGGTGTAGGGAGACAATGGACAGCACTGTCCCACAGTTGGTGCTCCTGTCTACAGTTGACAGCACTGGTTTAACAACATAGCACTGGTGTAGGGAGACAATAGACAGCACTGTCCCACAGTTGGTGCTCCTGTCTACAGTTGACAGCCCTGGTGTAACAACATAGCACTGGAGTAGGGAGACAATAGACAGCACTGTCCCACAGTTGGTGCTCCTGTCTACAGTTGACAGCACTGGTTTAACAACATAGCACTGGTGTAGGGAGACAATGGACAGCACTGTCCCACAGTTGGTGCTCCTGTCTACAGTTGACAGCACTGGTTTAACAACATAGCACTGGTGTAGGGAGACAATAGACAGCACTGTCCCACAGTTGGTGCTCCTGTCTACAGTTGACAGCACTGGTGTAACAACATAGCACTGGTGTAGGGAGACAATAGATAGCACTGTCCCACAGTTGGTGCTCCTGTCTACAGTTGACAGCACTGGTGTAACAACATAGCACTGGTGTAGGGAGACAATAGACAGCACTGTCCCACAGTTGGTGCTCCTGTCTACAGTTGACAGCACTGGTTTAACAACATAGCACTGGTGTAGGGAGACAATAGACAGGCCATATAACAACATAGCACTGAATCCAACCCTAAAGTGATTTTTTGAAAGTGTTAAACTCTTTGTGATGTATGCAATTTGTTAACATAATCATTTGTGTTCATATAAATATTTCATGTAACTCTATGCCAACATTTCATTACAAATGTATTATATTAACCCATTTTATCCTGAAGCTAGTGCAGACGAGTTGCAGCCAGTTGCTGATCATTTCCTCAAACCAATCTGTCAGCATTAAAAAATGACAGGCCTTCATTTAAAATGGACATAACTTTATTATTTCTCAATCAATTTTTAAATGTGATATACCTTTAGAAAGTAGATAAAATAAACTATACAGTCGCATTGATAAACTCATAGTTTTATCATATATATTATATGTGGCATATGGCAAAACATGCCTAATAAATTTAAACCTATGTTGAGGTTTGTCGCATTACTTTTCACCCAACATTTTTGCCATGAAGGAAGCAACATGTCAATGAGCAAGTTGAGTTTATTTTATGCATTAATCTCTGCTGAAAATAAAGGTATATAACTTGTCCACACATCTTGGATAATAATCTCATAATGTAAAATTGTTTGTAATAACCCCACGTCAGTCGACTGAATCGCCAACGTGTGGCGCCGCTGAGCAGAATTATGCAAATTTGTGAAATATTTTCTGTCAACAATGTATAATTCTGTGGCTCATTTCTTATAACTAATAAAGAAGTACTCTAAAGTAACAACTTTGTTCAACATCACTTTATTTATGAAATAGTTACCGTCGTCGGAAATATTCTTAACTTTGTTTGGTGCCAAAAATACAGCGTGGAGCGAGGTGGGCGAAAATGGATGCCGTTGTCGGTTGACCCACTTCGATGGCTTCAAAGTATGTCTTCACGGACAAATGTCACATCAAATACCATAACCGTCCATCTTATATCGTCTATCCACTTGTCTGCCTTCTTGTCATCACCAGTATGAAGTAAATTAGCGGAGTTATCCTTCAAAATACGTCAACATTTAACGATCTTTGCGACTCGACGCCATCTTTGATTTCACTTTAGCTTGGGGGTACCCGCTTTGTACTGCAAATACCCAAAGAACGGCGCTGATTGGTTGAAAAATATGAGTTTCCTAGTGATCCCGATATACTGACGTCATTCGGTGTTAAGCAGCCAATGGGATTCCAAAACGTCAGAGTGCAGGGAAGCCGTGTCAAGTGCAAACTACGACCAGAATCGTATTCCGGATAAAAAGGGTAACTACGACTAGAATCGTATTCCGGATAAAATGGGTTATTCACTAATTAATCATTAATGACAACATACCAAACAATAACTTGGTGTATGTGGAGGTTCTAATTTGAGCTCTGCCTACACTATCTGTATAAGATATGGTCAGGAATATTCAGTACAGTTGATCAGACTTCAGTTTCACCCGACAAGTTCACTGTGTTTAAAGTCACCGGTCACTGCATGGTTGACTGCAAATCTATGAATATTCATTATAATTGAGCTGCATAATTAATCATTCAAATGGCTCTCAAAATGATTCACGTAAACACAACTGTTCATCAGCTTTCTGCATAGACAACACCAAAAATGCTCACATATAAGACATATGTAGCAGAGGAAGTAATTATAGGAAATGGTCACATTTTGGTACAGTGCACAGACACTTGATTGTCTACAGGCACAACATGAATCCCTTTAAACAGGACACAAGAACACAGGTGAGAAGAACAACTATCTTCTAGTTGTTTCCCACACTAGGTTAACCCACTTGTCCGTAAATATTGTGATTACAAATTGTAATCAACATTGCAACTTACAACCTTTGAGGTCTCGTTCAATTAGTCACTGTTGGGACATTTCTGCCAAGTCTTTTCCTATTTGGTGTGGAATCTGACGGTACAAACGGACGTACCTTCTTGACGTAGGAGGCGGCATCCTCCTCCGTGCACACCTCGGAGCTGATGGCCCCTCGCCGCTTCACCGAGGGAAGCTGCTGTGGCGTTGGGGAGATTTCGTCCTCGCGTTCGTCCGTGGGCGGCATCACTGACTTCTCCTTGGCACTCTCCTCCTGAATAAACAGAAACATTATTTCAATTTCCACTCAAGTTTCTTTCTTCTGTTTCTATTTTATAACTGGCAAATCCCGGCTGGGTATTGCACCTGTAATGTCTGATGCCCTGTGAACATTGCACACACCACACGACCGAGCAGTTCTTTGCATTTGCGGGCGTCCTTTGTATTAACCAGTGATGCTTTTTCAATGTTCTGTACAGTTAAAATGCGAGGGAAAAAGATTCTATAGTTTTCAGTGTTGGCTCTAATATGTTTAAATGTGTCAGGGTGCTTTGACCACGTCTGCAGGAACTAAAGTGTTTCTGGACGGGAAAGCATTACAATTGTGGATGATCTCGAACATGAGTAATAAATGGAGGTTATTCCTCCTCTCCTCGAGGTGGGACCAACCTAATGCTTTAACCATAGTTGTTGTTGTTAAGTTACTACTGACCATTTGTAATTGTAGTAATCTTTTACATATTATTGAATTGATATTTTTGGAATTTTTTATGATATTTTATATATTTATTATTTTATTTGTATAATGAACTGTCTTGTTGCGAATTGTATGTTATGTAAAACGTCTTCTATAGCTCTGGATCAGGAGGATATGCTTATTATGGCTTATATATATATATATATATATATATATATATATATATATATATATATATATATATATACATATATATATATACACACACACATAAATACACACACACACATACATATCAGATCTAAAAAAACTGCAAAGTAAAAGATTGTGTGAATGTTACAGAAATATCCACACCAATCAGGGAATTCTTATACTGTCATCTGTCAAGTGAGAAATGTCACCCGCGTATAGGCTTGCTGTCACCTGATATGGCTGTTGCATCAGTCCAGATGCAATATAAAACTGACAGGCCTGCGAATAGGCTTACATCCAATATCCTTGAGAGCGTTGCATTTCTGTCCAATAAATGATATCTGCTGAAACGTTAGCCCAGTTACGCTCAATCCATCCACTGGCTGACAAATGAAACCACAGAGATGTGCTCATGTTTCAAAGATCACCAAACTAGTGATGTGTAAATGTCAACAGATGGTATTGTGTTATTGCTGTTTGCCTATCTTACAAAGCAACGTACAATAATAGCTACAGCGACTGTCAGTGTGGTTGCATTGTCTCTGTTTAAGCAAGTAAGTGGAGAACTACCCTAGAACATGGAAGTATTCTATGGATAAAGTACCGCATGTCTAAGATGCTGGTGTAAGATGAAAAACGACCTGCTAATGTAATCTTACATAGCTCACATTTGCCGACCAATTCACTGTCACTCCAACTCAAGGAAGTATTCAGCACCCCTGTATTCTTTGATTCGCTTCCATACTCGCCTGAACTGCAGCCAATCCAACTGGTTAACTGAATACTTAATCCATTAGCGCAACTGTGTAGCCAGAAACACCTTCACAAGAAACTGGGCATATATTTTTTACACCTCATTATCTACTTAATCTTCTTTCTTTCCAAAGGTCTGTATCTACTCGCTCCCCTGCCCTCTCCATTAAATCAAACTATGCAACAAATAACCCACTTGTAGAAATGGGAAGGTCATGTCACTGTTATTTAAGAAAATCTGTTTTAAACAATTAACACCTCATGTGCCTCCGTCAAGTGTTCCTGCCCTTATGTCTTGAATACACTAGACACGTGTTTGTTCAATGTTTTGTCAAAGGGCTTCAGTTCGTCTCTGACACAGAGATTATCACACCTGTCACCTTAACTCACATACACAACAAAAACACACCTAGGTAAGCACTTCACGGAAATCACTCATACCAGAATGCACACAATTAACACGTACAAACCATCGCGCTATTAAAAATATGTCGTAATTAGCAACATTACTACAGCAATCTGCCTACATGGAATACCTTGATAATGCGATCACCTGGCTGAGGAGATATACAGAGAAATTAACCAGACCACTTATCGACTGCAGATACGCTGGGTCACTGGCAGAATGTTATTACTGGACCCATTGAGAAAAGACACGAGCCTGTAAGTTCATTATGCATGACAAGGGGCCAGTGTTCACCTGTCATACTTCCACAGAACAACTGTAGACGTATATTCCACTAAGTTTCAGCATAAACACATATAATTTATGTCATGTTTACCATACTGATGACATTGTAATTATCAGTGCCTTCCCACTTGTACAATTTGTCAGACATAGCCTCATTATTATCCTAACCATAACTGATTATAACTGAACATGCTGCAAACCGTAGGCGTTCGCACAAATTACGCACAAATTATGTGAGCATCGGTTACAATTACGCCAGAGCAGTGGCAGTAACTAACTGACATCATCATCCAACATCAAGACAGTTACGTGATTAACATCATCACTCAACCGTCAACAAGTGACACTTGATTATGCACTGAAGAGTTCCAACCATCTCACTCACAGCCGACCAAATCAGCTCACTCAAGCGCATCTTATCCTATTTTCTTTCATTCCCGAAGCCGCCACATAAGGGATGACGCATGTACTTGTAATTAAATCTTAACGTATTACGTGCGATCATCATCGTATTCATAAATTCACGTAATCGACTTTGTAATCGATCCGAGATGATCGTGGTTGTATTTTTTATTACCGAAATCTTACAGAGAATCTTCCAACGGAAATGCAACGACCAGGGACTTAACCTGCCTGCAAGTGGGATGGATTTGCTGCTAATAAGCTGTGCCTCTAGTTGTTGTGAACCAGAGGAGAAATACGCTGTGGGTTTTTCGACCCTCGTGGGATTATAACACGGGCCTCCCGACGTGTAAGGTGAACCATTACACTGGCTCCAGATGCTCGCTGCACCCAATCCCATCACAGCTGGCTCACACACACGGGAACCAGCTGCTTCCGTCTACTCAGCGCCAAAGTTCACCTCCCCCACGCAGCCGTGCCAGGCGTCAGGGATGGGAGAGAGTTCTAGGGTCGAAAATCCAACAAGGAGAGGGTTCTAGGGTCGAAAATCCAGCCAGCCGTGCAGCTTGGCAACACACCGGTCGGTGCTTGGGGTAGGGTCACATACATACAGCGCAACCAATCAGGTCTCGTTATTCGCAGAAGGTCAGGGGAAATGGCTGTCCTGCTCTGTGATCATCTCAACTGGTCAATTTTACGATAACAATTTCTGCCCCCAGACCTTTCACTGATGATCTTGTTTTGTATTGGCAGTTGCCATTTGTCACATCAATGGACAGGAATAGATTGTTATGCCTTACAGAACTTAATGTCATCCCTAAAACCTCCTTGTTTGTTTTTTCTGGCTACTATGTGTTTATTCTTTTATAGTTGGTGGTTCCGGGGCTGTGAATGCATGCAGCTGGTTGACATGTCATCAACTGGCTGGGAAAATCTTGTCAGAGACATAAATTTGACAAGATTGTCACCCAGAGTGAAACATCCACAGGAAATAAGCAAGGAAGATGTTGGTCTCTGGCCAATATGTTACAGCTACTGCAACCGACCCTTCATCGACACTCACTTTTGCAGTTAAACTGTCAATTATTTAAAAAACGCTGTATAAATATTGCATTCACTTGTGGATTAGCATAATAAAAAATAGACGGTTTACACAGCATTGGTTTTTGCCTTTAAGTGGCCTGTTTTCATAGTATATATTCCTCGTCGTTGTGGAGCATGCATATAACATTAACCGCACAGACTAACGCACACACTGGGTCGAGTCTGTGGTTTGCTAAGACGACTTCCTACTCCATGTACAATACTGAAATATTCAGTTGAGAAGTACACTGTAAGTCACTGACCCAGTGAAACTGTCATTGTTCTTACGTTTCAAGGCTGTGATGTGGCAAAGCTGCGTGCCAGCATGCCTGCTTGGTCCACATCAATCCACCCACCCACTTGCATACATTATTACATGTATATCACTTCTATCAAATCAGTTTTTATCTAACCCACCTTATATCTTTTGCAGCAAATAAATGTATACACAACCACACTTTGTGTTTGTATCACACACAACCACACTTTGTGTTTGTATCACACACAACCACACTTTGTGTTTGTATCACACACAACCACACTTTGTGTTTGTATCACACACAACCACACTTTGTGTTTGTATCACACAACCACACTTTGTGTTTGTATCACACACAACCACACTTTGTGTTTGTATCACACACAACCACACTTTGTGTTTGTATCACACACAACCACACTTTGTGTTTGTATCACACACAACCACACTTTGTGTTTGTATCACACAACCACACTTTGTGTTTGTATCACACACAACCACACTTTGTGTTTGTATCACACAATCACACTTTGTGTTTGTATCACACACAACCACACTTTGTGTTTGTATCACACACAACCACACTTTGTGTTTGTATCCCACACAACCACACTTTGTGTTTGTATCACACACAACCACACTTTGTGTTTGTATCACACACAACCACACTTTGTGTTTGTATCATACACAACCACATTTTGTGTTTGTATCACACACAATCACACTTTGTGTTTGTATCACACACAACCACACTTTGTGTTTGTATCACACACAACCATATTTTGTGTTTGTATCATGATTCTCACATACACCCATATCCGCATTGAAGTATTTTCACCAGAAGAAACAGCTCAAATGTGTGCGTCACAAGTCTCAAAAACACCACAGCTTCATTACTGTAACGTGTATTCAGAATTACATAACACCATTACAGACGTAATGTGCAGTGGTCAGTGCATGTTAATAGCACAAGAATGCAATTCAGAAGAGACCATGCTGTGCTAATGGTAGTTGCTTATACACTGCACCAGACACAATGAGGTGTTGGCAGCAGGGAGATATGTAGACAGTAGTCAGTGGCCCATCATCTGTATTTAACCACACCCACCCGGCCACAGTTGGGTTACACTATAAATCTCTTTTCAATTATTAAAAAATCTTCATAAGCTATAAACGGTCACGTGATGTGAACAAAACTGTCCACCCTGTAGTGAATAGAAAGATGATTCAACCATGTTTTTTCCCGACAAATCTTTTTCTATCTGTCAGCTGTATGTATCACAAATTAAAAGTTACCCGCAAGAAACCTACCTTTCCTTTCATCGAGATGCCAGTGTGCGGCATTCAGCTGACAGCAACAGACTGGGCCACAGTGATCTACTACACTCAGTCAGGGCGCTCCACGCGGGTCACTGTCATCTACAATGTGCTGCAGTGATCTACGCCCAGCCAAGATGATCTACACTTGGCCACCAGATAGAAAGATCTATGCTTGACCGCGACGATTGGCCACACACCGATCCACTACTGTGATCTGCACTTGACCACAGCTCACACGAGAATAAAACTCCGGCCAAACTCAGTGATGACTTTTGACCAAACGCCTTGAGTAATCGCAACTGTTGTTCTCCAACGTCACACCAACAGCTATTTACACGACTGACTCTGGCCCTGACTCTGCTTGCACCACCAGTCGGTCAGCCCATCCATCAAGTACTTGTCAGTGACGGAAGACAACGCTGCAGCCAAACAGATCCTCTGACCGTCAACACAAGTGACCTGTGTAGTGTGACACCTCAATGCCGTCACAAGTTGTCACATGCCGTCACAACAACAATGCCAGCCGACAAGACAAGCACCAAAGCTCTCAGCCGAGTGACAACAGCCGTGCAAGACTTCTGCCCAACTGCTCGCGGCTATCGCACTCTCCCCGTTGCGATGCGGCGTAGCACCGATGCCGCAGCGGCTCCGGCGGAATTAAAAGCGCCACGGAATTACTGGCCAGGTGTGTTCACCTGGTGATAATTAGCACAGACAGAAGAGACTGACTTGTCCTGCACAGGCTGGCGACTCCTGACACAAACAACCGACCAGCACAAGCACAAACGGGTGGACATGCACATTTGTCACGCCGCTAATGCCACGTCTCAGCTGATCCAATTAAGCAGGTGATCAACACAGGTAGCTCATATCACTGCTGATGTCCACCACTAATGTCCACGACTGATGGCTGGACATTGTCAACTGTCATAACTCATTAGATGGACACTCAACAATTGTCCACGTCCAGTCCATGGGGATCTAAACAATCGTATCACATGACTATCTGCTGTGTTCCTGTGTTGTAACCAGACAGACGTGACATCGTTCATAATTGCGTTACGTCGCACTGATACCTCTGCAGAGATGTTACACGAAGGAAGTGAATTAATCAGAAATTCTTCTTCAGTTCTGTATGTTTTTTTCAGAATGTTGTCATTTATTCCCTCCTAAATCTAATCATGGTCGGCGTATGATCTTGACTGAGAACGAATGTATGAAACATTGAGACGTTCATGTCTCCAGCCTATCAATTATGGAAGTGTATAAATTACAGACGGCCAACATGCCTACCGAGTCAACCTGTCAGGAGAACATGCTCACATGCCATCCCTCCCTCTTCCTCCCTTCGTTTCTCACTCACTTCCATACCCATTTTCTCACCAACTCTTCCTCTATCCTCTCTCGGGTTCTTTCTCTGTCACGTCTACCCCTCTTCCCTTCCCTTCTTCCCTCCTTCCCTCTTCATTTCATCCACCTTCATCCTACCTGATTTCCCTTCCTTCCTGTACCACTCTGTCCCCTCTCCTCCTCCCTGTCTCTGTCCCTCCCTTCTGTCACTCTTCTCCACTCTAGTTCTTTTCCCCAGACAACACGCCCCATACAGCAGCAGGCTTCTACCCATTAGCAAACCCTTTATTACCCTCCCGTGTGTACACATCGACCAATCAGACATCTTCTCCCAACCAGACTCTTCCAGATTACGTCCTCAGTCGTCAACACAAACCGTGCTAACAGCAAATACAATTCAGATTCCTTCATTAGTTAACAATGTGCAATAAGGTTTTTCCCACTGCCAACATATTACTATGAGATTCACACAACAATTAATTTTCATCTGCACATCCCCTCCATTTCCCTGCTGCCACCTGTCAATAGACACACGAAACTAATCGATCCCTGCGGCACGTGTAACTTCTCTGCCAACAGCAATTAATTTCCATCAGCAAACAACACCCACCCACACGAAACCACTTATGTCCAAGTGCGGCTAAGTGGGGTGGTTACACCTACAAAATAATGCTATGGCCTGCAAGTCAACGTGTTCTAAACTGTGCCCAGACGGTTAGATATTACATACAGTATTACTTAAGGTGCTTAATTAAACTGCTCATGCCCCAGCACAAGTAGTCTCGTGAATCATTCACAGAGAATAATATATTTTAATTTCAAAAGCCAGCAAAAATCATCATGGATTAATGTCCTAATGTCCTAAGAATCTACAAAAATAATACTTTTTTGAACTGTAAGGTTTCAGACATTGTGTGTTTCCGGACACATAAAAATCATTGTTTGTACGCTACTTTTTTGGACAGTCGATAATTCAATGATTTTTAATGTCTGAATATTACGGCAATGTACAATGTTGAGGTCACTGTAACGTCATCCCACATGCCAGGCATGGGAAATGCATTCATGTAGACACAACAGTGGCGCCACATGGTGGACTACACATACACCATATGTTCTTCCACACAGAACTGACACAGTGCATCTTGATGTGAAATGTGTGAGATGTTGTGTTTTAGTTCAAATTATACCCTTACGTGACATGATTAAATAGTCATCTACTTTTTAAGTACTGTCAAATGAATAAATGGAATGTTGAGTAAAAGTACGGCCTTCAAAACCATATTGAAATGGTGGCCTACTGCCATAACGTGCAAGCCACCAACTGCCGTCTGTAGCAGTCCAGGGCAACTAGTCTAATTACAAGAGGAAGCATTTGGGAAATAATTAACACAACCAGCCCCGCACATATACTGTCTAACTGCCACTTCTCAAGTTGTGGTTAATCCCAGTGACATGTGTTGCCACTAATGAAGTGTTGTTGCTTTGTGTGGCAGGTGATGTTACTGTTACGGCTACCAGACAAGACGTCATTAACAGAAAAGACCATAAGTGCCAGTAAGTGGTATTTACATCATCGTCGTCTCCTATCAAGTCAACTAGGTGTGTTTTAGGATTGCGAGTTACTGCACCGATCCTTCTCTGCTATGACACCCTGTCTACTGCGTCCTCCCCACAACCTCTGTCATCTCCATGTCTCTCCTAACCACGACACCCTGATCATTCCATTTCCACCAACTCCATTCTTGCATGTAGTCCATATCACCGCCCAATACACCAATACACCAACACACGACTTACAACTGTGTTGTTGATCGCTGTTTTCAATTTAATCATCTGCATAAATGTTGCATGCCTAAATCTGTGCATTGTTAAGTCATCATTTTTTACAAGTGGTTGGCAGTATAGTGACTAGTGCATGCTGGTATGGTTGTACACTGTACTGACAAATATCGAACATGGCCCCTTTTTGCATATCATCACTGCTGCCAAAGAAACTGTCAAAATGGCTTGAATGAGAACTACACAGCACTACACTGCCAGGATTGAGGCAGCCAGCACATGACGTCATCATACAATACACCAATTTGCATGCATGCATTCAATCAGTCAGAATTTAACACTTTTCTAACATTTTGTGTAAGCAATGTAGAGACTTCAGCAAGAGTTCAGCCCATTTCAACAAGATATCAGAATTTTTTATTTCAGCAAAAATATGATCATACATTTGAGTGACAACCAATCGAAATGGAGAATTACAAAGCAAGTAATTAAACAATGTAGCACTACTAATTAATCACATAAGGGATCATATCGAATTAAATTGTCAAGTTTCATACAAGAAACCATTAATTTTTAACACCGAACATCACAATTCACGTGGTCACACAAATGAGACGACTATAACATTGGAAATAGGCAACCAATCAGAATGGACGATTACAAATCAAATGATAAAACAACGCAATAAATCAAACATGGGCTCAACATGTCGGATAAAAATACCCCCGTCTCATATATACATAACCATAAATTTCCATGATTGGACATTACAAAACTATAAATCACTGCTATCTTAGCCACAGATCCATACTCTTTAAAACATACCTTTGTAGTCGAGTGTAATTCCTACAACATGCCACCACCAGAACGAGCGAGCAACCAACCAACCAACCAACCGACCAACCAGCTGCACCAAAGTGCCACACCAGAATGATCAGAGAGATCGACTCCCTAACGATCAGGAAAAACCACCTGGGAACCGACTTTTATTCCAGCCGTCAGTCGGTACACTTGAAGGTGAACAAAAGTGTGTGACCAGACTTCCACATGGTAAACTCTGACAGAACAGGGTCAATTATTTCACAGTAACACAGTCCAGTCGACCTCGGTACGCAAGAGAAAGCAAGCCACTGCTCAACTGCCTCACCAAGACACAATACAAAAATCAATTTCTGACTGGATGCTATGATTACCTGAAGTGCTCTGCACTTCTCCAATTTCACTTCACGTTCATCGTCGTCCCCGATGAGTTGGACATATGCATGAGTAGCAGTTTTGTTGCCATGGCAACGAAACGTTCCAGAGTATGTGATGTCCAACTAACCACTGGTTCGGTTATGAGTGAACTCAAGTGTAGAGGCCGTCTTATCTCAAGGTGACAGCTGTCAGTCGCATCTATTAGTTACATAGAAATTAAATTAACTATAAACTCATTTGCAGGCAGGAGAAACTGCCAAAGTAGTTCCTAAGCATGCAAACCACTTATGACCAACAGAAATTTTTTATGGATTTTTCATGCTATCTATGTTTTGTAATGTGTACATAATTTAGCATTCAGTGTTGTTATTATTATTTTTGCATCGTTTTGTCTGCATTTACCCGGTACTGGTAGAATCAGTAAAGACCTCTGCAATGTACACTGTAGTCAGTACAGTGGAACCTGTCTTCAGCGACCACCCCTTCACTTCAGCAAATGCTTTCTCTAGACAGGTGATCGTCCACAGCAGGTCAAATAACATTGAAGCCTGTCACAAAAACAAACGTTCCACATTTTAGCACCTCTAAACACTGACACCAGGCGGCACCACTGTTATATAAACAACATTAATTTTGCTAATGACGTTCTTTCAGAATTGGAGAGCGATTTTTTTGGTAACTTTGATTCCTGGTTAACTGTTTAAAACTACGTACGAGTCTACTCAATCTAGGCAAGTTAGCAGACAATAGTAGTTGGGTTGTTATCAACACTGGGACACATCTCAGCAGAAGAGACTGGCAATAGTTCCCCTGAAGACTGGACTGGTGAAACCCATCTTTTGTACATTCACAGACAACAGGACACCATTTTTAGACCCTGAATTTGGCAAACCTGATTGCAATATAAGTTGGCCTTGACCATTATCCATTTTTGAAGAACCTTAGCCAAACTGCCCAGTTGACCATGAACCATAGTTTAATTGACAAGGTTTGCCCAGACATTAGTCAGAAGACAACCTCGTATCTGAAGCCTCTATCTAGTACTGCTGTCTGCACACTCCAAGAAGACTCTCAATCTTGTGACATCAGTATGCCTTGACGTCAGCTCAGAGGAAATTACTTTATCGATCTTGAAGATTTCTGATAAAAAAATTAGATGTAGGTTTATTAGTGCACGCATGATGAATAGGCTGAATGGTGAAATGGGATGCTTTTCACAGTCTCTGAGCTAGAGGCCCACAATGGTGTGATGTGACCTATAAATATGCAAGGTCACATAATGTTTATTTTGTTTACTTAACTACAAATCAATGTGTATAGTTATAAAAAGGTGAATAGATTGATTTTGAACTTTGAGTATGTGTGCGCATGGGTAGTTTAGTTTAATCAATTGCATTCTGTTTTTAAATCGTCATTATGCATTATTTTTTAAACTTAACATGTGGATTATTGGTTTTATCTCAACATACCAACCTCCCTGTTTTCACGCAGACAGTCAGGTCAAAATAATGTAAACAACAGTTTTATCTTATCCGTATTGGGGCCATAGTGGGCACTTGTAGACCCAAAAACCTAACCACCAATGACTCCTTCTACACCACCCCAAGCAGAATCCTGTAAATCGGCACCAGGAATAAACTGAACCTGACAACATCCCTGGCACAATCCCAGCTAGGTTATTTGGCCATCGTCTTGTCTGTGGAACAGATAAATACACTTAAGACAGTCCATATCTGTAGCAGTTTAGGGCAACCACTGAGATTATGCCCCATTACTGTGAAATCCCTATATCACCCACGGGTCACCGCTTCTCAATCCTTATCCCTGTTTAGGGACAGACTGTTATTTCAGTCCTCAGTTAATGGCACACACACAAGTCGTAGCGGTGGTGTGTGCACTCTTTGGAAGATTTGTTATACTCTGTGAAAATGTTGCCTTGTCTAGGGAGAAAAGGTACATTTGGAGACAATGAGTGCATGTGTTGGCAGAACAGAAGTGTGTAGGTGACAGTGAGTGTGCTGTATATTTACATTTCTATGGTTTGTCAGCTTACAAGTTACAGGTGAACTTCCAATGTATTGGAAGGGTCCCAGTACATACAGACACAATTACAGACAGTTTAGACAACATACGAAAGGAGAAATCTTTATGTTGATTTGTCACTTACACCTAATCACCTATGCAAACTGTGATGGTAAAGTGGCGCCACCAGTTGGACATGTCAGAAACTAGTGGTAAGGATTATGACAACAAACTATCTATTGTAATGGAACAGCCTGTGAGACACATTCTGCAAGTTGCATAGGTGTTCTTGTAACTTATAGCTTGAATGACTAATGGGGAAATAAGTGTATGACCTGACCTGACCTGACCTGACCTGACCTGACCTGACCTGACCTGACCTGACCTGACCTGACCTGACCTGACCTGACCTTAGGAACCCAGGGGGTCACAGCCATGGCAATCGTGCTAATGACTGCCCACCTCTTCTGGTCTACAACTCTGCTGGTGCTGAGTGTATTTCCTCAAGACCAGCTCCAAATACAGCTACTTATGACACATGCAGATGTCAAGAACACAGAATGCGTTCATATTGAAATGTCAGCAGCTCTCCCTAAATGCCAGGACTAGAAGTCACATGCTGTGGTATTAGTATAATATACAATGTGAGCACATATCTTGTAAATATGTTAAGAATTTCTGCAGTTATTTTCATAAAAGTTCCATTTGTATTCCTCTCATGTCTCTAGTGATGGTTTGATAGGAGGTTTAACAATTGACACACATCACAGGAAAGTGCATCTGAGCGAGAAAATTACAGATCTGACAAGAGCAATATTTCCCACCAAATCGTAATGTTTTTCAAAAGACATGATCTCCATCAAACACACGTCCTTATGCTAACATTATCTCCAGCGACACACCACAAAGAGATGCACCTTTCACTGCCAAGACTTTCTTAAACTGACAATAAATCACATGAGCATCAGTCGACACACAAAACCATGTTGACATCGACATTGGAGCATTGTGCAATTACGTATTCTCCCCAACACTTCTGGCGTGTAACTCAACCCGTCGGACACCCGCTCAGTTCTATTGCATCCGCGTACGGCATGCAACCTAATCCCGGACTGTGCATGTACCAACAGCCTGGATATCAGGCAATTTCTGGAAGAGCTTCCTGTGAAGCCACTGGCTTTGTGCGGACGTGACATCGCTGATACTTGAGCGCAATTCTAAATGGCACGCAGCTGCATTGCATATTACTGGATTGCCCTGTGCAAAAGTTCATGGATGAGCAATGCAATAATATAGATGGCGCTAGATTGTATCGCATAAAAGACCACTCAATATCCCACAGGAACATGTACCATTTGCAGAAACAACTTGGGTTACTACAAGACTTGGAGAGTCACTATAAAGACCATAGAAGCAAGACACAATTGGTCAAAAGGAAAAATTCTGAAGTCTTCCTTACATAGCTACCATCCACAGTTCTTGCAAATGACAGCGGTAAACCATTACTATTTCTAACTTACTATCACACAGGAATTGGCAATGTGAAACACTCTACAATAAAATCATTCCTTTTACCGATACGTATACACTTATAAATACAGCAACAAATATTCAATTTGACTACTATCAGCTAAATAAAGGATGTTCATATCTCGTTACGGTAAACCCTATTTCACAAATAATTTACTATGTAGCATGAAGTGAGATTATGTACATGTAAAGACCCTCATTTCAAGTGTATTACATTTAATATTACATCAAAGCCACAGCGTCTGCACTGATCTTCATGGCTCGCCCTCTTATAACACATCCATCTCCTCTGCAGGTGTCATGCAAACACATTAAATATTTCATAAGTTTAGATAATCAGGTTACTTTTTACATAAAATTATGCACAGGCTACATTTTAAAGACATGCCTAGAAGGCATCAGGCAACATTTATAACCGTCTACACTGCACTACCATGGGGTATTAACTGACATCCGAAGCATTGATTCATTAAACTTAGCGTTTACTTAGTGCACCCAATCACTTGAACGACTACCATGATTACATCACACTGCCAGACATCTGCTGATTTAGTTTCTCGTTACTAGCAAATCGCTAGATTCTCATTTGTGAAATACTTGAAGTTTCCGGTGATAGCGATGGAATAAGAGACCAGAGATCTCTACGCCGATCTGATAAGCCGACTTGGTACATCAACGTGTTGGAAATGTTAGACATATAAAACATTTACATTTAAGATCAGCTTTCACAAAAACAAAAACGGCACCAGAGCTGCAGTACTGGTGTGGAACCACTGTCATAACATTATTTCCATTTTAAACCTCATCAGGTCATGTCTGCGGTCTGCGGGTGACAATAGACACATTTACGTCCACTGTAGTGTAAAAGTAAAACAAAGCGACTGATCTGACATGTACATGTATGTATACTTCAAAATACATCTGTCTTCTTCCAAGGTATCTGCAGATGTATCCAGTCCTTATCTCTTTGACAGATGTGTGGTTTATTTAAATTACATGTTTATCATTATTTTGTTGTCTGGTTGCATCTAATTATGTCCCTGTATCTGCTCAGATATTGTCCCCCATTCGTGTCAGTAACAAATAATTTTTTGCAGTCACTTTTATGTAATGTTGCCGTTACATTTTTTATTAGAGATGAATGGCAATATTTCAACAAGCGTCCGCACTTCAAAAACTAGTTAGTGTTTGTTGTGTCTCGTGAGACATTTCTCATGACTCAAGTCAACCGAGCCACTTCTTAGTCCTACCGTCTACTTGACAAGTTATTGACAACCCTGTCTGGATACTACATAAACACATTCAGATCACTGCTAAATAAACATGACTGATTTGTACCTATTCCGTTTATTTACTTTATCATCTAAGATGTTTTGTGTTATAAACAATGTCTAGTTGTTGGTGATCAGTGTCCAAAAACCTGTATACATAAGACTTTTAAAGGCCCACCTTGAAACTGTTATTTGACACTGATCAATGTACTGCTTAGTACAGTAAATCAACATTTACCAAAGAAATACGTACTTTCCAATCCGACCACTTATGTTCCAAGTTTGCACAAGTGCAGGTGCTATTGTTGAGTGCAGGTGCTATTGTTGCACCACGGTGTCTAGTAACTGCAGCATAAGGCCTACATATCTCAAAACAGAAAAAAACACAGAACACTGTTTGAATATTTATGAACATTAGCACACCCCGGCCACTTGCCCTGTTAGACCACCCATGGCACACATTAAGTGGGCTTTTGTAAGCGCCACCAGTGAGAAACTATACTTCGTAGATCATGAATAGTTGATATCCGCTTACATACAAACAAATAGTTTACCTGGCTGCCTGAAAGCATAAGGTACACAGTGTAATTCACCTTAGATTTGTATGGTGAACAAAATCATGTGTCCAAATTCAGGCTGGTAAATTATATCTTACAGTCCTTGTGTGAAGGTTCAAAGCCTTTCCACAGGTCTGGAAAACTCAGTTTCATACAGAGCAGATAGGTGCTATATAGATGAATCACATTCATTAGCAATATATATTGCAAGCAGTCAGCGACTGTTCACAGCCCCATCTGTTGGGAAGAGACAACACTAAAGGTACATACGGTATGCAACACACACTTACATGATCAATACTTATTCGGATGGCTGCGGCACGATTAATTTGTCACAACAGGAAACATCTACATTGGCATTTTCAGTCACTCTGCAGTTGGATAAAAACATTGTCATCAAAACCGCCTACTGCACCACTGCTGTTTGTATGTAAATATCGAACTGTGCCTAATAAGAACACCACCACAAATGACACAATATTTATAACCAAACCATTCGGGATTACTTTCAAGTAGCTCAAGACTCAATTAATTTACAAAATCTATTCATAAATCCCTCAAATATCAAAACTGCCAACCATTGGCACATCATAAAAAGCATATGACATAAATTAAACTGATGATACATGTTTCAACTTTCTCTATTCCAAATATTTCGACCGCAATTTCTGTGAGAGTACTGATTTTATCTGCTGAATAGTAAGGTTGTGTTAAAAATCCAGATTTGTAACAGGTTTTTTATGAGATAATGTGCACTAACCTCTTCCTTAATCACATATATACAGAGTTAGAAACTGTGTTTTAATTCTGTACACTGAACAGCCTCAATGTGTGCACAACATGACTTCATGATGCATGGCAAATTACTGACTTACACACTATACATAAATTTTGCAGTTTAGCTCCAGTTGCCTGGCAATGTCATAACTACAGCATGACTTAGAGACGTGGCAGACAGACATCTGGACATGACCATCAATTTACACAAGGATGTACAGCGAGCCTGCCTGGGTTTATCCCCATGCCTCATGTAAAAAAATGGTAAGTTCTTATATAGTGCAGTATCCAATCCACAGGTCTGCTCAAAGCGCTTTACACTTTACTTCCCTGACAGACCTGTTCAATCAGACCCCATCTCAACTTCTCTGGGAAGTATTCAGCCATATGCCACAATAAATGCACGAAGGCTGCTTACATGTATCCACTACTATCTATAGCCAGGTATTCATTTAGACAGCTGAGTGAACTGGAGCAATGTAGAGTGAAAAACTTGCTCAAGGTTTTTAACACTGCAGCACAGGATTCGAACCCGGGTCCTCTTAGTTGAGAGTGCGAAGCTCTAACCTTCCAGTTTACCATCACTCAGACAATTTCTATCGAACTAAGTGAACTCGCTGGGGTACAAATCTGTCTACAGACATAGACATGGTTTCATTACTAATTATTTCAGTGCAAAATCAGCCAGAGTAAGCGACTGTTTCAACAGACTGCTCACTATAGTGGCCTAGGGTGGCTTATTCCCTTGTTAAGTGTTGTTCAAATGTAATGAATAATGACTACCACTAGAACTGCAATATGCTATACAGTGATCTAAAAAATGCAACTGTTACCATAAAAACGACACCATGGCAATGGTAAATGAATGTACATGTATGTGTGTGCATAGATAGCTTTGTTCACTGGTAACTGACAATATTATCAATGCAATTTCAATGTCGGTGTTCCCATCTACAGTAGCTTACAATGTCACCCAATTTGTTCACTTCACCATTAAATATCTGCCATTGTCAATTACGACATTGCATGCAGCAGTTGATAATTTCCTGATAAATCAAACATATCTCCAAAGGGGCACAAAGTTAGCGTATTCATTTCTGGATTTCTTTAGACAGGCATGCTCCACTTCCTGGGCAGGACAACCTCAGTTCTGATAACTCTTCAGTTTGCTCTGTAATTAGATTTCACATATCCCTCATCAATCACGCCGGAGAACTCAAATTACTTTACAAACTGCAGTATTTCAATGAATAAATGCATGCATCGCCGCACAGCTGTGTTTTGCCAGAACTTGCTGTTTCTGCGACAGACACATTATCGAAAAACACATCGCATTCATCACAAAAATACTTCACCGAGGGGGGTTTTTAACCAGTTAATCAACTGTACCTTCTATTAGTCAGGCCCACCATCTGTGAGTCAGAACCCCATCTATAAATCAGACACACCAACTATAAATCAGACACACCATCTATAAATCAGACATGCTTGTATGCATGCATGAACGCCGGTTTAATCAGTCAAACACAATCAGCCATATTTCCCAGTGGATGTGATTTCACCGGGATTCAATGAAATCAGGTCTATTCCTGGCAAAGATGTCCTGCGGGCGATCTGATTGGCTGCTTCTCTCAACACAATCATTTTACACCGACAATGTATTAACTTTGACACACGACACAATCTCTGTATCGTATGTCATGTGGACTCGCACTCGCCAACCACTGTGTCGTATGTCAGGAGGTCTCACACTCATCAACCTTAGTGTCATATGTCATGTCTTTGCATCCTAAGTACGACACACCTGTGAAACTTGACCAGAACCGGCGAGGTCCATTCCCAGATCAATCCCTAGGTGGCAGCACATGCACAAACAGAATTACTCTGGCTAATTACAATACAGTGTACAAGGTAAACATGGATAAAGTAAATCTGTATAACAGGACCGACCACCATCTGCAGTTGACACCTGGACATACGCATGACGCTGACTAATGGGACATTATGACTGCATCACTCCCACAGCCCTGACATTTCATGTATAAGAGTTTATGACCATCATGAATACATACAATAGCCAACAGCTCATTAAAACAAACCGTCAACTTGGCCATGTCTACCGAGAAATCAAGCTGATATTTTACTTCAACAGTTGCACCAGGGAAACAGTGAACATAACATTCATTTTGTCTAAAATAAACCAAGAACAACGAATTCGGTGAAACTGCCAAGCAATGAGACAGAGATTGAGTTCACGACCACCAGGACCAAGGTGAAAGTAATCAGTGAGAGAGGTCGCTAATCCACAATAAACGTGTCAGTCAGGCGTGCCTCTACATCAACGCAGGCGTGCATGTAACTGCATACTGCATGCATATGTAACTGCATACTGCATGCATGCACGCACACGAGTACGTGTGCTGACATATATGCCAGATCAAAGGCGGCTGGAAAAAAGCAGTGATCATAGGAAAGTTTTAGAGAACAATGATTAATTTACACACCTTGGTCCAGATCATCTGACAAAGATCCAGTAACCATAGCGATTACTGGATCTTTGTGACATGATCTGGGCCAAGGTGTGTAAACTAATCATTGGGTGAAACAGCATAAGACAAACAGCTTTTGTGTAGTGATTGTGTCATTGCTGAACAGTTCCACTGGCATTTACATAATGCACATGCAGGTGGGCTAATTAAGATAGGATTGTTCCAAAGGACTAGACAATAATCGTTGCGTGCTTCGCATGAATCACATCGTTACCATGCTTGTGTGTTAGACCCGCAGTTTGTAGATAATGCCCCACGCCCGCACGTGTAACAGATCGTGCATGCATCTGTTCTCGCGCTCACTCGTGGTTCAGCCAAGCAGAGGTGACACGAGACACCGAGACAAACAATGGCCCACGTCAATCTCCATCCTCCTGCACAACTCCATTCACCTGCCTCCGTGGCACGGCTCAATTATGGCGCTTATGTCAAAGTACTAATAATGACGGTAATTGGCTTCTGGGCATCATTATCTCGCTTCTCAGTGGATAAACATGTAAATATGGCAGCACAAAATTTCGGAGTCACTTCCACATATAGCCGAGATACTTGGGGGGGGCAAGTTGGGGCGTGGTTTGTAGTTGTTACACAATAAAATTGAGAAATTAGCACATTTAGGACATTGTATATGGCATAAAATAGACAGATAATTATTTAGCCACGTAGCAAATTGTCTTCAAAGGGCGTGCTCTTTTACTGAGTACAAGTGCACAAATGTCAACGAGTTCTCCATAAACGTTCATGGAATATTTTACAACGGGTTTCGAGACAAACTACCATTGCATGAGTGCTAACTTAAACACAGGTGATCTACTAACTAGACGCACACACCAGCTGTGTGAGTCACGCAGAGGCTGTCTAGCATCACCACTCAGACACGGGCAAGTGCGTGTGGCACTCATCCGCTTTCATGGACCAAGTTGTCAGTAATACAGAGGTACGACTGTCTCGCGCTGTCAGTGAAACCATTCCCAATTCCTCTGAAACGCATCGTATGGAGACAGCCGTCACCTGGCATGTACATTGTCATTGAAGGCATCCTGAGTATCACGCTCAGGATGCCTTCAATGTATGCGTGAAACGTGAACCCATTTACAGACCAAAAACTGTCATGTTTTTGTTATCTCATCCTTTGAAATGTTAAGTCAGACAGTGAACATCTCACATGACATTTCACCACTGCATAGCATTATGACACGGCAGAGTAACTCAACCGCCAATTACAATAATTCACATAACACATCGAAATGCACATCATCCAAACATTACACGTGGTTGAAATACAGGTACAGTTTCTTAGCGATGATGTCGCAAGTATACTTTCAGACAGACACCCACAAACATCAATTACACCTTCCATTAGATGGCAGATTGAATTTAGAGCCCGGTTACATTTGTTCAACTGATATCAATCTAGTCAGTGCAGTTTCATCCAAAACATTGCGCGATTGTTGTCACGTCTGGTGGCTCAGACAAAAGCAATTTCATAACGCTACCTTTCAGTAAGAGCAACTGCATTTGGCAGGTGTCAGGGTGAGATAATTGGTCTGTCCAACAGTGACTCATGGTGTGGAGTGGTCAAAGGCCAGCAGCCTCTGTACACTCCAATCTTTGTCACTTCCTCATTTCTAAATATTTACTAATAGAATGTTGCCACAGAACATATTACATGTCGAAGGTATGATGATGTTTTTAATAACCCCAAAGTATTGTGGACAATGTGAACATGTTTCCTACAGAATGCTCATACTGTAGACAAGACATTGAAATCGTAAACATGGCCATACTAGAGGCAGGTGGGGCTAACCGCCAGTTCCTGGAACTGGTCTTTGAGGTTGGACAATCCCACGCATGAGTGCTACCTACAATGACAACTGTAAGTGGGGCACAGTACACACTGATTCTGCAAACATCCTTCTGGTACAATTACTTGACTTTTCTTTTTCTTTTATTTATTTAATTACTTACTTAACTAGATTTACCTTTTCATTATCTATTTAATATAATATATATTTTTAATTAATAATCTTAATAGCTACATGCCATGTTTTAGGACTGCATGCATCTCCGAGTGACTGTAATAATTGTAGATAATGCACTAAATTATTATTATTTACTGACTGTGAGGAAGATGTTAGATTGAGAAGAGACATGGTGTATTCAGCCGATTCCTCTGACAGTAACCTTCCCACACCCGGTGACAACACTCAACACCAATTATAAAATATCTTACAATGCGTTGTTGTCAGTGACCTAGACAGACACGATTACTGTGTCTACCTCACTGACAATATTATATAGATACAAGAATGTCGACAGATTCCATGTGAAATTAACCAGGATGCAGGCAATTTACCATTCATGTCACAGGCTCATTTCCGAGTTAAATTAACTGTACCGTAGTGAACCTTCAACAAGTGCTCTACCAGCATAACAACATTACTGTTCCATCTTGTTTGGGCTTTCTCAAGCAGACCTATTTTGTTTACGGTGTTGGAAACGACAGTAATTTAAACAGCACGTTTTTGCAAACATCACTGAAAACATGTTTTGATCATGACGTCACGGTAATAGCAGCAGACAAAATAGTCTTTTCATACATATAAAATCAACAAACTCCACAAACAGATTGTTTGTTTAGCAGTAGTCTGCATGACCAGTCCAGTTTAAAAGTGGCCAATTTCAGAGCCACCTTTACTAGGTAGGTCCTGGCATTGCAGACAAACCATGTTACATAGTATGGACAAATTGACCGATCATGAATTTATCAACTTTATAATAATAAATCATAGATTTTATTATATGCACCAGCCAAACAAGCAGGAGAACAATATACACTTTGTAGTGCACATAAAACAGGCAGATTTAGATTTATAACGACACGTGGGCGTGTGTTAGGCTTATTCAAGCCGTGTCAATGTTACATTGACTGAGGCTGCATCACAAGCCAGACCGACAAGTAAACGTGACGCTGTGAATTATGTCTGCATTACATCCACTTGACTGCTGGGTAATGTCTTTATCAGAGACTGCCCACAGGTCAGTAACGACCGACCACACATGAAAGAACACATCTAATGACAGTTTGCAGCATCTAATACTGAGCTGGCCATGTGGGAATTATGCAGGGTTCACGTCATTCCAAATCCACCGGCTGTTCGTAATAAAATCACCAGATTCATTCCATATCGTTCGTCTGTAATACAACAATAAATTTTCATAATCTACCACTGATGGCATTATCTAGCAAAGACGCGTGGGCCATCTTCATTGGTGGACTGAATTATGGGTATGGCACGTCCACAATGACATTCATTGCATATGATTTAGATGCAAAGTGGCAGGGCACTGATACACTGGCTGCTTTTCCTTTCATGCAATTGATTTACACGTATACCAAATGTCATCCCAAGTCTGTGTTTAACTCAATACACGCCATGTAAAAGTGCACCGGACATTCGAACATTCTAAACTTGCAAAAACTGCCACGCAGTCAGATGGAAGGTCATTATTGATCCACTTTCCACCATGGAGATTTATTTTCTGCCGATCCTTCACACAGATAGACCGGGCACAATCCACGCGTCTCACAGCGATCGCATCACATTAACTCACACCATTTGTGGTGCGTCTGTGAAAAAGAATTCGTCCCTCGCGGCCGTTCCGTGTAACACAGTAGCCCAACAGCCGGAGGTCGCAACCCGGCCCCTGAATAGGCAGCTTCACGTTCGCTTTCTTCCGTCTCCCTTGAACCGCTCGGCTCAACATCGGATCAATTCTTAACCTGCAAGCCAGAGTTCTTGAGAGCTTTGATGCACACTGTGATCCCGTCGTTTGAACAAACAAGCCTACTCAGGATGCGGTCCAGTCGGATGTCACACTGCATTCATTGAGAACATGAGATAATTAGCTATGACATGTCTCAGCTGGGTTCTGTGCTGGTCTGTGGGGTTCCTGTGAGGGTGGAAGGCCTGGGACTGACTGCCTTGTCTAAGGTCTACCTTTGTAGACACTGATGAGGTCAGCCCTACTGTTACGTTCCACCATCAGCCATCCACAGAAACTTGTCTAAGATCTATCTTTGTAGACACTGATGAGGTCAGCCCTACTGTTACGTTCCACCATCAGCCATCCACAGAAACTTGTCTAAGGTCTACCTTTGTAGACACTGATGAGGTCAGCCCTACTGTTACGTTCCACCATCAGCCATCCACAGAAACTTGTCTAAGGTCTATCTTTGTAGACACTGATGAGGTCAGCCCTACTGTTACGTTCCACCATCAGCCATCCACAGAAACTTGTCTAAGGTCTACCTTTGTAGACACTGATGAGGTCAGCCCTACTGTTACGTTCCACCATCAGCCATCCACAGAAACTTGTCTAAGGTCTACCTTTGTACAGACACTGATGAGGTCAGCCCTACTGTTACGTTCCACCATCAGCCATCCACAGAAACTTGTCTAAGGTCTATCTTTGCAGACACTGATGAGGTCAGCCCTACTGTTACGTTCCACCATCAGCCATCCACAGAAACTTGTCTAAGGTCTACCTTTGTAGACACTGATGAGGTTAGCCCTACTGTTATGTTCCACCATCAGCCATCCACAGAAACTTGTCTAAGGTCTACCTTTGTAGACACTGATGAGGTCAGCCCTACTGTTACGTTCCACCATCAGCCATCCACAGAAACTTGTCTAAGGTCTACCTTTGTACAGACACTGATGAGGTCAGCCCTACTGTTACGTTCCACCATCAGCCATCCACAGAAACTTGTCTAAGGTCTACCTTTGTAGACACTGATGAGGTCAGCCCTACTGTTACGTTCCACCATCAGCCATCCACAGAAACTTGTCTAAGATCTATCTTTGTACAGACACTGATGAGGTCAGCCCTACTGTTACGTTCCACCATCAGCCATCCACAGAAACTTGTCTAAGGTCTACCTTTGTAGACACTGATGAGGTCAGCCCTACTGTTACGTTCCACCATCAGCCATCCACAGAAACTTGTCTAAGATCTATCTTTGTACAGACACTGATGAGGTCAGCCCTACTGTTACGTTCCACCATCAGCCATCCACAGAAACTTGTCTAAGATCTATCTTTGTACAGACACTGATGAGGTCAGCCCTACTGTTACGTTCCACCATCAGCCATCCACAGAAACTTGTCTAAGATCTATCTTTGTACAGACACTGATGAGGTCAGCCCTACTGTTACATTCCACCATCAGCCATCCACAGAAACTTGTCTAAGATCTACCTTTGTAGACACTGATGAGGTCAGCCCTACTGTTACGTTCCACCATCAGCCATCCACAGAAACTTGTCTAAGATCTACCTTTGTAGACACTGATGAGGTCAGCCCTACTGTTACGTTCCACCATCAGCCATCCACAGAAACTTGTCTAAGATCTATCTTTGTATAGACACTGATGAGGTCAGCCCTACTGTTACGTTCCACCATCAGCCATCCACAGAAACTTGTCTAAGATCTATCTTTGTACAGACACTGATGAGGTCAGCCTTACTGTTACATTCCACCATCAGCCATCCACAGAAACTTGTCTAAGATCTATCTTTGTACAGACACTGATGAGGTCAGCCCTACTGTTACGTTCCACCATCAGCCATCCACAGAAACTGGTCTAAGATCTATCTTTGTACAGACACTGATGAGGTCAGCCCTACTGTTACATTCCACCATCAGCCATCCACAGAAACTTGTCTAAGGTCTATCTTTGTACAGACACTGATGAGGTCAGCCCTACTGTTACGTTCCACCATCAGCCATCCACAGAAACTTGTCTAAGATCTATCTTTGTACAGACACTGATGAGGTCAGCCCTACTGTTACGTTCCACCATCAGCCATCCACAGAAACTTGTCTAAGGTCTATCTTTGTACAGACACTGATGAGGTCAGCCCTACTGTTACGTTCCACCATCAGCCATCCACAGAAACTTGTCTAAGATCTATCTTTGTACAGACACTGATGAGGTCAGCCCTACTGTTACGTTCCACCATCAGCCATCCACAGAAACTGGTCTAAGGTCTATCTTTGTACAGACACTGATGAGGTCAGCCCTACTGTTACGTTCCACCATCAGCCATCCACAGAAACTTGTCTAAGATCTATCTTTGTACAGACACTGATGAGGTCAGCCCTACTGTTACATTCCACCATCAGCCATCCACAGAAACTTGTCTAAGGTCTATCTTTGTACAGACACTGATGAGGTCAGCCCTACTGTTACATTCCACCATCAGCCATCCACAGAAACTTGTCTAAGGTCTATCTTTGTACAGACACTGATGAGGTCAGCCCTACTGTTACGTTCCACCATCAGCCATCCACAGAAACTTGTCTAAGATCTATCTTTGTACAGACACTGATGAGGTCAGCCCTACTGTTACATTCCACCATCAGCCATCCACAGAAACTTGTCTAAGGTCTACCTTTGTACAGACACTGATGAGGTCAGCCCTACTGTTACGTTCCACCATCAGCCATCCACAGAAACTTGTCTAAGATCTATCTTTGTACAGACACTGATGAGGTCAGCCCTACTGTTACGTTCCACCATCAGCCATCCACAGAAACTTGTCTAAGGTCTATCTTTGTAGACACTGATGAGGTCAGCCCTACTGTTACGTTCCACCATCAGCCATCCACAGAAACTTGTCTAAGGTCTATCTTTGTAGACACTGATGAGGTCAGCCCTATTGTTACGTTCCACCATCAGCCATCCACAGAAACTTGTCTAAGGTCTATCTTTATACAGACACTGATGAGGTCAGCCCTACTGTTACGTTCCACCATCAGCCATCCACAGAAACTTGTCTAAGATCTATCTTTGTACAGACACTGATGAGGTCAGCCCTACTGTTACATTCCACCATCAGCCATCCACATAAACTTGTCTAAGATCTACCTTTGTACAGACACTGATGAGGTCAGCCCTACTGTTACGTTCCACCATCAGCCATCCACAGAAACTTGTCTAAGATCTACCTTTGTACAGACACTGATGAGGTCAGCCCTACTGTTACATTCCACCATCAGCCAGAAACTTGTCTAAGATCTACCTTTGTACAGACACTGATGAGGTCAGCCCTACTGTTACGTTCCACCATCAGCCATCCACAGAAACTTGTCTAAGATCTACCTTTGTACAGACACTGATGAGGTCAGCCCTACTGTTACGTTCCACCATCAGCCATCCACAGAAACTTGTCTAAGATCTACCTTTGTACAGACACTGATGAGGTCAGCCCTACTGTTACGTTCCACCATCAGCCATCCACAGAAAATTGTCTAAGATCTATCTTTGTACAGACACTGATGAGGTCAGCCCTACTGTTACGTTCCACCATCAGCCATCCACAGAAACTTGTCTAAGATCTACCTTTGTACAGACACTGATGAGGTCAGCCCTACTGTTACGTTCCACCATCAGCCATCCACAGAAACTTGTCTAAGATCTATCTTTGTACAGACACTGATGAGGTCAGCCCTACTGTTACGTTCCACCATCAGCCATACACAGAAACTTGTCTAAGATCTACCTTTGTACAGACACTGATGAGGTCAGCCCTATTGTTACGTTCCACCATCAGCCATACACAGAAACTTGTCTAAGGTCTACCTTTGTACAGACACTGATGAGGTCAGCCCTACTGTTACGTTCCACCATCAGCCATCCACAGAAACTTGTCTAAGATCTATCTTTGTACAGACACTGATGAGGTCAGCCCTACTGTTACATTCCACCATCAGCCATCCACAGAAAAGATCCCCAAGGTTAGGACTTGGGACCTGTGGAATCGATTCCACCAGGATTGGTTTCCACATAACTGTCTATTCGGAGTACTCGTAGAACTCAACGTAGGCTCCAGGCCCTAAGGTGGTGGTTACTATAAGTGACATCCATCCTGCTTAGGATTGAAATTAAACAGTAATAAAGTAAAGGGAAGTTTTTATACAGCACAGCATTCATTCGTCAGGATTAATCAAGGTGCTTTACACGTTACTCCCTGGCAGACCTAGACCAGTTCAGTCAAACACCATCTCAACTTTACACGTTACTCCCTGGCAGACCTAGACCAGTTCAGTCAAACACCATCTCAACTTTACACGTTACTCCCTGGCAGACCTAGACCAGTTCAGTCAAACACCATCTCAACTTTACACGTTACTCCCTGGCAGACCTAGACCAGTTCAGTCAAACACCATCTCAACTTTACACGTTACTCCCTGGCAGACCTAGACCTGTTCAGTCAAACACCATCTCAACTTTACACGTTACTCCCTGGCAGACCTAGACCAGTTCAGTCAAACACCATCTCAACTTTACACGTTACTCCCTGGCAGACCTAGACCAGTTCAGTCAAACACCATCTCAACTTTACACGTTACTCCCTGGCAGACCTAGACCAGTTCAGTCAAACACCATCTCAATTTCTCTGGGATGCATTCAGCCACACTGCAATTAACGCACAAAGACTATTCGTACACCACTGTCTAGAACCAGGTAGTCATTCATATAACCGAGTGAACAAGAGCAATAACATGGTAGCACATGTTTCCTCTTAATTGAGAGTCTGAAGCTCTAGACACTGACTGTGCTGTGCCACTGGGCCAATGTGCCACTGGGCTACTACAGTGGTATGTTGGTATTGGAGAAAAAAAACTGTGTTTTCACCATATGCATAGAAAACTACATGCCTACATCTCATTTCCACAAAAGTTATCAAAAAATAGGTCAGATTTGTTTCGGTCTGTGTTCATGCTACTACAATAACCAGACATTTTACCAGTTGAACTGTTTAAAACTGGCTTTACATTTTACAATAGTAACTTAATCTGCCAAAAGCCGGGTGCTGAATGGGGTATATCCAGTTATCCACACTCATGTGAACTGGCCTGATGGTCAATGGCAAACATCCAAGAACGCTGCCTAAAGCCCTCAACATTCCACAAAGCCACAGATTAGGCTAATGCCTCCAGATTAACTGATGTTGAATAACAATGCACATAAAGATAAGTTCCTTGTCTTGAGCCCTTTATGACTGCAGGGAATGAGCTCCCATTATCCTACTGAAATATCTCCCTTGGGAGCGAGCCAGGAATCCGGCCCAGGGATGTTTTGCTTTTGGATAAGATTTCCATAGAAATTAACACCCTCAAAACGTATGAAACATGTATGTAAAATTTGCGCTTTATATACGTGTACTATCATTATATACTTGCACTTATCAAGGTTATAGACTATACACAGTTAGACACAGCATTCTACATTTCATTTCCCATATTACCTGATAATAGCCATGCGTTTGTTTATGCCATGCTAAATAATACCCCTTGCGTTAATCACTTTGCATTAATCACTTTGCAATGATAACTATAAAACAATTATAATGGTACCACGGGAGTCGACAGATCGTGTATTTCCACTGTCTTCCAGGAAGGACAGTTTTAACAAAAGATGGACAAAACATCGGAGTAAAGCGGATATCGTAAAAATGAGTGCCTGTCTGAAGCAGCCCAGCTTCTGTTGATGTACACGTGTATCTGTGTGAGACACATGTGGCCCAACCATTCCCAGGCCTCCCTCTGCCATAGATAACAAGCCATTAGCTAACTCCTGGTAATTTAATGCACTCTTAAGTGAAAACATGCCAGGTTTGATTAGACACCACTGTTGTCAATTAGAATAGTGTACAAATATAGCAGCACTGATTTTGCATAGTTCATCTGGATTTTCCTAGAAACGATATAAAGGCACGTTCTTGCCAACTGTGCATTATCCAATCCCTAGAACCGTTTGAAGTACTTTACATACATTTCATCCCACGCTGATCAGTTAACTCAAACTCAAACCCAACTTTTCTTAGCAGCATTAGCTGTGTTTTGTGGTATGATATGGAAGTGTGGCTAATTTGTAAATTTGCAACAAGTCTTGCCAAAAATTTGCAAATCTGTACATCGTAATTCACATTTAACATAATAGCAACAAAGTCAAACAGCCCTATCTGCGTTGCATAAATTACAAATGTTCATCTAAAACGAATAGGCCAACTATCACACACCAGAGCACATTGGCCAGCGATGCCTACGGGCAGATCGATCTGCAGGTCGATAAATTATCTAGAGAGGCCGTAAGCAATTAGGTTGTGTCACAATTTGTTGAAGTGGGATGCTTTCTATGTGTTTATACACGGAAGGTTAACGTGCCACAGCCCCTTGCAACGACACATAAACCGCGGGAATGTGTGTGTGGCGCCAATTTAATGGGCCATTCAATAAAACGCCTCTTTACTGCAAGCACCGGACAGCCAATGGAGCTGTCTGCCTGTTCGATTACTGATAAAATTTGATTACAATGTTGACACCTCTCGAAGTTGAGTGTTTACGTTACAGTCTCGTGTGTGTTTGGTTGCTGTCTCACGCTGATCACAAAATGACATGGAACCTCAAAAATATTTGCACAAATGATCGAGGACCAAAAGCTTTTTCAATCATACAAAGCTAATCAAAGTCTGTGGCAAGCGAACTGAAAAAGTGCACCTTCAATGGACACACATTATGATAGACATTCTCGCTATGAAACGGTAATAATGGTGGATTAAACTTTAAAAATAGAATCACATCATGCCAGAGCAATTTGAGTGTAGGAAGTTGGCGAGCCAGTCTTAAATAAAAAGTGGAATGTTTTAATTCCAATGGAACATGGAGTGACTCCACGTCAGCCTTCACATTTAAGTCAACAAAACAGCTGATTTATTACATGCAAATCTTTTGTAAAAACCGAGTCTACCATATCATGTAACTGTGTGCAAAAAAGCTGTAGCGTCTACCGCCATTTTATACAGAAAGTGACTAGCTTCAAGATGGTTTCTAATATTCTATCTGTCTGTATTAACCATGTCATGAGCAAGGCTGAGCTAACTGTAAACAGCTGTAAAGGCATTACGCAGTTGTGAGGTCAGTTGGGATTACACACATTTCAAGTCGGGTCTCTCTGAAGACAGGCCGTTGTCTCAAGTGATGGCTGGCACGAGACCGGGTGTAAATAATGCAGCCATAAGACGCTGGGAACTCGACTAAGACAACTGTCAGCTCTCTGCTCTCGGCAGGCAGCCTCCTTCAAGCCATCTGTCTACCCACTCCGCACTATTAATATTGTGGCAACTCACACTTCCTGGACAAGTTCATCATCTTCCTGGATGAGATGTCACTGCAGATTCAGGATTAATGAAGAGGGATGTTGGAGGCTGGGATGTTATGCAGGATACAGTATTTGCCAGTCAGAATGTTATTGGTAGACACGTGCATTTTAGCCAACAAACATAGCAGCCAGTCTAGACGTATATTATGACCTAAACTCTATTATAAACACACATTATTCTAAGCATAACTAACAATGTCTGATTTTGGAAGATCTTTTTGCTCCTTATATTTTACCCATCCAGTGATACCCATCCAACTGATGGGTGGATGGGTCTCTACACAGAGCTATGGTTGGAAGGACTGGAAGGGGATGGAGGATAACAGAGGATAGGGGAAGAGGGATGATGACAGGGAAGGGACGGACAGGGAGGTGCGAGTCTGATGAACATATGAGGGAAGGGTGAGGGTGAAGGGAGTGAAGAAGGCAGGGACAGCAGGGAGGGAGGAAGAGAGGAAAGGTGGAAAGACTGGCAGATAAATGGGAGGAAGGAAAGACAAGAAGGAAGTGAAGGAGAACCATGGGATGTATTGTGTGAAGGGAGTCATTAAGCTAGGGTTGAATTTTCTGCGAGGCATAGAGGCAGGGAAGGTGAAAGGAAGATAGGAACAACAGATTTCCATAGGAATAATGCTCTGGCAGTCTGACTATGTGTCACCCTGGGACCGTGGTGCTGACTATGTGTCACCCTGGTACCGTGGTGCTGACTATGTGTCACCCTGGGACCGTGGTGCTGACTATGTGTCACTCTGTGACTGTGGTGCTGACTATGTGTCACTCTGTGACTGTGGTGCTGACTATGTGTCACTCTGTGACTGTGGTGCTGACTATGTGTCACTCTGTGACTGTGGTGCTGACTATGTGTCACTCTGTGACTGTGGTGCTGACTATGTGTCACTCTGTGACTGTGGTGCTGACTATGTGTCACTCTGTGACTGTGGTGCTGACTATGTGTCACTCTGTGACTGTGGTGCTGACTATGTGTCACTCTGTGACTGGTGCTGACTATGTGTCACTCTGTGACTGTGGTGCTGACTATGTGTCACTCTGTGACTGTGGTGCTGACTATGTGTCACTCTGTGACTGTGGTGCTGACTATGTGTCACTCTGTGACTGGTGCTGACTATGTGTCACTCTGTGACCGTGGTGCTGACTATGTGTCACTCTGTGACTGGTGCTGACTATGTGTCACTCTGTGACTGTGGTGCTGACTATGTGTCACTCTGTGACTGTGGTGCTGACTATGTGTCACTCTGTGACTGTGGTGCTGACTATGTGTCACTCTGTGACTGTGGTGCTGACTATGTGTCACTCTGTGACTGTGGTGCTGCTAGTGCAATTGTAAACATTTGTAACGCCCACACAAGCGCAGCATTCTAAATTCAACGACTCCACTAATGCAGTTGAGGTTAGATAAAAGCTTTATCCCCATTCTAGTTAATTAAATCTAGCCTGTCTGCCCTTTCCCTCACCTAGGCCACGGTCCCACCTTTGACGCAGTGTGCCCATGACAATAACACTTTTTTACATTTGCACAATCGATACATCTTCCGTGCGTGCACAACTTGATACATAATTTGCTTGACACACGAAAAAAATGGCCGATGATGAATAACAATAATTAAGGCAACGTTACAACTATTATAAAATTCAGCAGCCATTAATATTGAATGCTGTAATTTAAGTCTGCAATGAGCGGCGTGGTAAATATGCACACCTGGTTACAGATTACCAATGCTTGACGCTCACTAATTTGTTAATTACTACCACAATAGTGGCCATACTGGGTCCAAGGTAGAGACAAATTCACAGTAGTACATGTATATGGAATAGGGTAACTGCTGTGTCATGGATACCACTTATTATCTTATTGCTGTCGGCACAGCCATTAACAGAGGTGTTGGTGTGATATAGGTCATAGCTGGTGGTGAAATGAGTTGTGTAAATATTGCAACTGTTCCAAGTGTGTCTCTTGGCCTTTGCAGGGTGCTAGTCTGACCCAGCTGGTTGAAGTTCCTGCCCTTCTCCCATAGACACAACCTGCAGGAAGCAGCCAGGGATGGGTGGCCAGGGTCAGGGTGGCAGCAGCTGTTTTATGGTGAACAGATGCTAAGATCACTACTCTGATAGAACCCATGTGTACACAAATCAAGAAGGTAAATACAGGAAGGGTAAGTTATGATAGCCATGTGGTTCGTTCTTTACTGCATCATCACCTCGGCTTGCTCTGCTTCTGACTAGACTAGAGACACAAACGAAGACACTGAGACAGTTCAGCCTGGCTTTGGGACCACACACATGGACAGTCAGTTATGTCAGTATATTCAGGACACTGTAATGACCACTGAGAGGTGACCACATAGACTACTATATACCAACGCATGCTTGTTATGTCAATGACAACAAAACATGTTTCTGACAACACACGGGAAGTGATAACAAGTCTATATTGACAGTGTTAAGTGTTTACACCGATGCCTGACGGAAATAAACTAGGAGACTAAAGACAACACTACCTGAGTGACCTGTAGGAGACTAAAGACAACACTACCTGAGTGACCTGTAGGAGACTAAAGACAACACTACCTGAGTGACCTGTAGGAGACTAAAGACAACACTACCTGAGTGACCTGTAGGAGACTAAAGACAACACTACCTGAGTGACCTGTAGGAGACTAAAGACAACACTACCTGAGTGACCTGTAGGAGACTAAAGACAACACTACCTGAGTGACCTGTAGGAGACTAAAGACAACACTACCTGAGTGACCTGTAGAACACTAAAGACAACACTACCTGAGTGACCTGTAGAAGACTAAAGACAACACTACCTGAGTGACCTGTAGAACACTAAAGACAACACTACCTGAGTGACCTGTAGGAGACTAAAGACAACACTACCTGAGTGACCTGTAGAACACTAAAGACAACACTACCTGAGTGACCTGTAGAATATCAAAGACACTACCTGAGTGACATGTAGAATACTAAAGACACTACCTGAGTGACATGTAGAATACCAAAGACACTACCTGAGTAACAAGTAGAATACCAAAGACACTACCTGAGTAACAAGTAGAATACCAAAGACACTACCTGAGTGACATGTAGAATACCAAAGACACTACCTGAGTGACATGTAGAATACCAAAGACACAACCTGAGTGACATGTAGAAGACCAAAGACAACACTACCTGAGTGACTTGTTCTTCAACCTTGCATTCCTCCACGGCGTCTGATTCCTTCGGGGCAACAACTTCCCCAGTCTTCTTCCCCTCCCCACCCTTGTCCTCCACCACGGCAACATCCTCAACCCGCTTTCCCTCCCCTTCCCCTTCCCCTTCCCCACCCTCCGGCTGTGTAGCCCCCTGTGCCTGATCCTCCTTAGCAGCTCCGTTGCTTGCCCCCTCCTCCCGTTTGTCGCGGGAGTTTGCGATGTCGTTCTTGAGGGTGCGTAGTTTATCCAGGGCGTTGCCCATGGTGCTGCCGCCGGTTGAGCCAACTGATGAGAAGACACGGGTCCACACACTGGTCCTGATCGTCAGACGGCCGGGCTGTCAATGACCAGCCTGTGATTTCTGCACAGCCCAAGAGGCAGCGGCAGGCAGCGTGTCACTGCAGCAGGCCTAGCATGCTGCCCTGACACACAGCACCAGTGAGATCGAGAGAGACAGAGACGGCGAGAAGACCTTCACGTGCACGGGCCTCGCCTGGGTAACTGGTCCATGAAACAGTGACACACACACCGTACTGGACTCTTCCTTGTTGACGCTGCTCTATGGACACAGACACAGCCGCTGTTGACAACACGACACACCCCGCCGGTGCACTGCCCAACCAACTAACCCCTCAAGTGACAGCTCAGTTGGGGGCCGTCTCAACGTGTCCGTCCGACACAAATCACTTCAATAGCTAAGTCGGCGCCTGCCTCACAGCGATGGCACTGCTTTTGTGCCGTCAATAGCTTGTCCCCACTCGTGCAACACAGCATCGATCATCACTCGCGCTAAACACGCTGGCATACAGGTCGGCAATCACAATCGAATCCTGATAGGTAATCTAGATTCACTGGCCGCTTGACACCTGGGCATCGGCCAGCCGTTAATCAATGTAAATCGGCGTGCGACTGTCACTCAAAAGGAATGTCAACAACAACCAACTGTGTGACACGTGCTCAACGCAGATCAAGTGTTGGCGCGAGGACCGATACGGCGCCTTGTGCTTGTGTCCTGTGTCGATGTCACATTACCAGTGGCCTTGTCAGTCGTCGGTCGTCCCGTTTCAGCCGTCGCTCGTCATTTTCACAAAGCGCACAATCAATAATACGGTGGAGTGTCGAGGAGGAAGTGGGGTCCAGTAACTGCTCACATGGCATTAGCATCCGCCACCCACCCGCCCGCCGGCGACGTTGCAGTCTCAATCGAGCAATCTCGACGTGACGTCTTTATTAAATGTCAGGTGACATGACGTCCGCTACAGCCATCTCCTTGGGAAGAGTAACTCTGCTTAAGATATATGCTACAGTCTACGTTTCAATGTGCCTATGTGGTGCAGTACTCTGCTATTCGGTCGTGCGGCTTGATAAATGGCCCACAAATTTGAACTGGCATGTGTGTTAAATGGGCATAAGTGAGCAAATGACAGGTAACGCAGGAGGCACATGTCGATCTACACACATCAGATGTAGGACTGAACTGTGCAAATGGAGAAACACCACGCAGTATAACATTTAAACAAATTACAAGTTTAAAATTATCAATCCACACTTTAATATCAGTAACAGATGATGGACAAGATTAATTGGTATCTAATTCAATATAGAAACTCAGAAATGCCATTCATATTTCAAGTTAGAATGAGGCAAACTTTGTTTTCTGAGTACAGGGTATAACAATGTTTTGTCCAACCCAAGTTCAATTGCCTGGGCTACTTCAACCTTTCACATTGAACATTTCTGTGAAAGAAATGCTGGCTTTTTCAATGACAGTATAATTTTTACACCTACCCAAACACAATTTGAAATATATTTGTCACACAAATACAATTAACTTATTAAGGAAGGGGGGCTTCTGGTCCTTTCACAATTAAGGGTACGATTTTTGGCCAGGAAACGTTTGACTCGTACATGGTAACCCTACAGTGGGTCGATGGTTAAACCAAGCAAGGAAGTGTGCACTAATGAAGTATCAGCATAGCACATGGCTGGCAAAACACTCAATACCATCACATTGTGATTCAGCTTTAAAATTGGTTCAATAATTATTGTATCAATCAAATCTATTTGAGTTTTGTTAAGGTGTGGATCACCATATATGTTGCATGACAGGTCTGTGTGAACTATGAACCCTCACACAGCAGGCAAGAAAATATAGCAGTATACATCTTGCATACAATGTGACTATTTCTGTACCAGAAAGCAGGCTAACCCAGCCACATCTAGTCGTGCAACATGTGAACAAGTATTGCTGTTGTGATGTAATATCAGTCATAATGGATTTGCCACAGCAGCCACAGGATTCAAATCAATAACATTATATTTAGCAGCACATGGAACAAAATTAATATCAGTATCGATCAATGCAAGCTTCAGCTAACATTTGAATCTGTCACAATCAGCATTCTCATCAATCTCTTACTGTCTTACTAAATATTGCAAGTTCTTTTAACAAAATCTAACTCAGTAGTCACATTAGAATGCTTTGCTGCATGTTAATAATATTATCATTAAATGGTAATATAAATTAAGATTTTCTGTCTAGAAATAAAGATTAAACTTTAAATAGTTTGACCAGTGTTCACCATTAACAGTTTTATTTTTTTTTAATTAAGCTATTTCAATAGTTTGACAATACAAACGAATGTTTCAAATTATGAATTATCACTAATACATCTGTTAATTGATGCTACAAAATAATTAATAAAATTAATACCATCTCTAATCTTCCCCAATTACCATTTGTAAATGCTTTGTTAGATTTTACTGTGTTGTACTTTTCTCTGTTTATTTCACTTGGAAATGTATACATTATCAAACACATTGCCAAATGACAAAGCCTCTCTTACAGTTATCACTATGTACTGCCACACTACTAATTATTATGTTATCGTTACAACTGAATATTATTTCATATCAGGACATCAGAAAGATATGCTTTCTTATCAGCAAAATCCAATCAACAGTATTGTTGTTATTGTTGATGTTGATGTGACCCTTGACCTCAGTAAGGGGCAAGTCATTAATCAACAATGTCCTGCACAGGGTTCAAGCTGAGGGTTGATAACAACACTGCAGTACAAAGATGCTCGATAAGAATGTGAGCCAAAGTACAGGGGAGGTCAAGTACCAGCTGTACCATCCCACAGTGGAACATGTTATTGCGTTATGCTACACTGGCTATATGTAAGTATTTACCAAGCTTCATGCTTGCATATCAGACCTCGGAATTAACAATCATATTCTGAATTAGACCTAAGAGCACTTTGCTACTAAAGTGAAATATTCATGTGCAAAATATATATTTTAGGAGTACATGTGCTGACTAATGCAGTAAATGAAATACAAAGCTAAGCATTTTACTGAACACAATGTTATATCAAATAATCAACTTACTGTCATCCTAACCAACTTGCTGCCATCCTTTGCTACAATTTATTATATTAATGTCCCCAGGAAAGCATAGCACACAACTGTTCAAAGTTATTTATCTTTGTCAAATATCTGGTAGTGGTATGCACAGCACATGAATCAAAGCAAGACTCATTCAACGGTTTTCCACCTACCATGTTATCGTTGGCAGACCCAGGTCGAAGATTGGACATTAGCCTGTAAATTGTGTATTTAAGTTGGTATGCAATCATCTAAAATATTTTACCCATCATAAACTATTACACGTCACCAAAACACACTGACTACAAGAGACAATAAATACCCGCAAGGCTAATATTTATTATTCGTGTGCATTACTTGAATTTCCCAAAGGCGAATTATAAATCTGAGGTTGAGAACGTTCGGTTATTCACTTTAAGCCACTAGGAGACATTACTGCAACAACAGAGATTATGCACTTCCCGAGTGATTAGTGTCGTCATTAAGTCTAGCCCGCAGAAAACCATAAATTGCATTTGTTCGCAATAAAGACACATTTCTTTGAGAGACAAACGAACCACTTTAGGACATGACAATGCTGTTAGAAAAGGTTTGTGTGGCATTTACTGGCGGTAAAGGTTGTGGATTGAGGCACATAAGTGGAGCAGTCACTGCCTTCATATATCATTACCATAACGACTCTGCTTTTGGACACTAAAAAATCTATTAAAAAAACATTATTTTCTGTGCTGTGTGTTTCCAGAGAGTTTGGTCAGCTATGAGAGATTCTATAAAAGGGATGCACATTAATGTGGATATGCAACCAAAGTGGGTATTCAAACACAGTATATTTTATTATTTGGATACCCTAACATCAGTATGGGGTTAGCCTGGACACTGGCTATTTCAGGAGGTTCCCTGGACACAAAACTAATGCAAAATCAACATCATACAATCAGCCTGGTAAAGGGAATGCAAATCTCTACAAGATGAAGATTTGTGAGTCTGAGATGTGCATCTGTGATAATGCCCTGATGACCAGTGGGCAGTGTCCGGGGGGCATGGACATGTTATGTTGCACTCCTGCAGGTGCGCAAAATTAATCCACATGCTATTACTGACACAGGACAAAGCAGGGAAACAAGTCTGTAGAGTGCCTGTAGACAACTTACTTCTACATCAAGTAATGATGTCTTTATGTAGACACATTACACATAACAATTTACTAATAGGAGTTTACAAAATGTCAGATTATTAAATACTGTCAACCAAATATGAGGATTAAGATAAATCTGTCAAAGAAATCCTTCCATTATTTTGTATATTCTTATTGATAATCCAGCGTAACAAACACTGATGCGTGATTATAGTAATTACTTAAGAAACATTGACATGGCCCTAAGATTGTCATCGCCATTTGAACATTAATAAGATAAATTCCTTACCAAATTTATGTAAAGGTGTGTTACTGCATTTATTATCATTAAATAATTTGTTGTTCTTTTTCCTGTGATCTTCAATCAACTAATTGATTTTCTACATTCGATATCATTTATCCAGTTCTGAGGTGAAGTAACAGAAGTTAATCTTTCTTTATAAAACCATAACTTAAACTACCCTATTGGCAGTACAATTATCAATATTATTCAGCCATAATTCATTAATGCTTGTTTACAGTACATTCCCAACAGGAAAGGATCTGCTGTTGAGTCTACTTGTGATTACCTGCTGTCATTTGCACCGTTCCGCGGTGTCGGGTGTACATTTTGGACACTTTAGCCATGCACTGCACTGTGCAGGGATAGAGAGAGCTACAACTGTTTCCTCTCAGATATAATAAGAATCCACTATGAAATGATGGTCCCACATAGATTTTGTTCCCTCCTGTAACCATTTTGACCATACAGTGAAAAACACACATGATGCCGAACGTATAAATACTGTGTCATAAGTTATATCCATAGGGCAAATATTAATCTATTGACTAGATCCAGTAACATGATGTTTTAGGTACACAGAAAAATTTGAGATTAATTTGTTCAATGTCAGGCATGCTTTTATTTTTGGGTCATACGGGTGTGTGAGAAAGTACACAACATACCAAGTACCAAGTAGTTACAATTATGATTATCTTTTCCAAATCAGGTATCTATATTGACAGAAATACAATTTAAAGCTTAGATTGGATCCTCTCTGGCTACAAACTGTGAAAATTAGTTACATAATACAATCATAATGTTTATTAAGATATTACAGAAATGCAAAAATACAGACATTGTATTTCAAAAATTTGACTCAATAGGCATTGTGCATGGGGTCAGATGGGGGTGTAAGATCTAATTTTGTATGTGTCTGACATCACTTTTTCTAGATAACTATTACAAAACAGAACATAATTTTGTTATGTTTTATTAAAACATACGTGATTAACATTGTGTCTCAGTTTGTATGATATTACAACAATCCAGCAGCTCTTGAGATATAAAATTACCCTTTTTGGTGTCGGACGTACATGAGATACATACTTCTTAATGTTACCTTAATTAATTAATTAATAGTAAATTTATAATACATCTAAATTTTTTATATTACATAAATGAACTAAAAGCATATGTATGGCGTTATAATGTATGAAGAGGAATAATCTTACATATATTGTTATAGCAGATAATTATAGTGATAGATCTTTTTGTGGAAATAATCATGACATATTTGTGTTAACAATAACATTGTCCTGTCTTTACCTGCTTAATAATTGATTACATAATGTCTACTAATAAATTAGTGTGATACCTGAAACTAAGGAATATTACCTTTCATATGATACCCTACTTGTCCCTATTGATGTAATTTACCTTAGAGCGGAATTGATCCTTTACAGAAGAGACCAGGCTGCCAGCCATTGTGCTAGAGTGCAGCATTAATGGTGCCATCTGGTGACCAACAACGAACCACATGAGACAGAATGGTAATGATAATATACACTAGAGGCAGCATGTGTCTTCTCTAAATGAGCAGCAGACTATGGTGGCAATCAGTAGTATTCAGTACCCAGCAATGTAGTTTTGCCAGTTTTATTCAGTTTCAACAGATGTCATATAAAGCATAGCATTTAAACAACATGTCTGCAGTGTCAGTCAGTTTAAACCTGAATACTGTTTACTGAACTAAACATCTCAAATGACAGGGTGCAGAGTATCGTAATGAATACACATCTGTTGTATGTCGTGTTACACATTTGTAAGTGTGTGAAGTGGGACACAGTAGACTAGGCAGGGCTACATCTATACACATTTGTTGTATGTCATGTTACACATTTGGAGGTGTGTGAAGTGTGACACAGTAGACTAGGCAGGGCTACATCTATATTTAATATCTTCAAACAATGTTCTTACCAATTTATAAACACGACCGCTATAGATTTCTACCAAATAAACCTTTTAACAAGAAACTAATTGCTGCAGAAAAACGGTTTACAAAAAATGGTTTACATTAATAATTGTGTCCACAGCTCACAAATGAATACATTCATTAATGCTTGTGACAAAATTCATTGTTGATATTATTATTTCAATTAGCTTGAACATTACATGTTTTACCGTTGCATCATCAGGTTTACCAAACTACTATTTCACAATCAGGTAAAAAAACATTTGAAGCAGCACCTTGAATATATGAACGTGTGAAAATCATAATGGGACTTCACAACTACTGCTAACAACAGGAAACACTGAATTTTAAAACACAATATGGCATTCACCGGATCCAGGGTTGTTAGCAGCCATTCCCGCAAGAAATGCTCGCCCACAGAGCTGCTGATTCAGTGGCTCAACCGGCCGGCCGTTTCCTCGCCAAACGATGGGAATTTTCCCACCCCCTGGTTATGAAGCCAATGCTGAGCAACTGGTGAACCTTCGGGCAATAAGACCAGGTATTCATTTACGCAGCTGGTGTGCAGAAGTATTGCGTGCTGATAGAGTCTGCCAAATGTATACAGGCAGCAACAGACACAGGTCTGATGCTAACACCCTGCAGCCGTTACGCAACTACCAGGGTACACGCCTGCCAGTGGAGGCTAATTGCTCTCAAGTCAGCAACTCAATTTGATGCAAATCTGGGTTTTGTTGCTGCCTTATCTTATTCTTACAACACATGCGACTCCATTCACGCAAGTTCATTATACCTATATCTTGGTCACGGCTGAGTGATCACTGGCAAAACTGGTCATGACCAGTAGATATCGGACATCGTGTTAATTTCAAAGCCTAATCTGTGTTAACCATCGACGTTGGTTGGCAGGCAAACTACCACTTGCTTTGCCCACAAAATCTATGGTTTCGGTATCAATAACACAAAAACATGCTTGAATAACATTAACACCATTTCTTTTATAAACACATTCAAGGGTTGCACAACAAACTGATGCTTTGAAATAAAAAGTAATTTTGCTATTAAGGTCACCTGTGAATCTGTGACGATGACCTGTATGAGCAGTGAGGCGATTTCACAGTTTGCACTACACTTTCCTGTTATCAACTATGGCAATAATCTGAAACTGTATGATGGTCAATGGTCACAACAGCATGGTCTGATGGTACACTAGATTGAAAAAACATGTCAGACAACCTGTACATCATTAAGTCTGTGACCTATCTTAACACAAGAAAAATATCCATATATACGTGTATCACAAGTTGTCTGAAATATCTAACAAGGACAGCTCACAACTTTATGCTGAACTTTAACTACACATGTACAGTTTTACACCCCCAACTATTGAATTGATCTTACGGGTGTCATCCAAATGGATTCCCACATGATATTTTCTTCCCCGTGGTGGGGTGGTATCAGGGCTTTATGCAGGATAAAATTATTGCCAGTCACACATGTTTTGGTGGACACATGGATGTTAACTGTTAAGCAAGTTTACAAACTTTTAAATGTGTCTGATGACCTGAAAAGGACTACAAACACACATGTGACACCATTTTCACTCACTTTCAAGGCATAACTAACAATATCTATAGTTTTGGAAGACCTTTTTTTTGCTCCTTCATTTTTTTACCCGTCCTCAACACGTCCACCATTTTTCTACCCGTCCATATTCGTTTTTGCCCGTCCAAATGATGGGTGGACGGGTCTCTACATAAAGCTATGGCTCACAACTACAGCAAGACCTTGGTTCAAAAGCCAGACTGCCCCTGATGACATGTGCATTCAGCGGTCAGAAATATGGGGGTATATGGGTGGTGGACGGGTAAAAAATGAAGGAGCAAAAAAAGTAATAAATAAAAAGGTCTTCCAAAACCATAGATATTGTTAGTTATGCCTTGAAAGTGACTGAAAATGGTGTCACATTGTGTGTTTATAGTCCATTTTAGGTCAACATTTCAAAGTTAACATCCATGTGTCCACCAAAACATGTGTGACGTAACTGGCAATAATGTTATCCTGCAATGAATAAAACTGATGTTGAGTATATTAGTGATATCCATTACATTACGTTGACACAGATACGTTGCATTGTAAGGTATTCTTAACCACGCTACATGTAAACTAATTAGACACTAGCAAGAAGAAACAAAATGACGTAACAAATGTACGTGTTGAGACACATAAAAATGATTTACTTTCACCATTTTTAATAAGGTTGAAAGTATATTATACTCAGCCTGCAGTCTTAAATATATATCATCATGTAATGTATTGATCAATGTATCGCCAAAACTATTTAAATTGAAATTTATTTTGATGTATAAAAAAAGTGATGTTCAGGATTTAGTCACTTTAAATGTTACAATAAAGAATTACACAGTAAGACATTTCTTCATGTAATACTCCAAAGTAAATTTCTTATAAAACAGAATAATATCCCTACTGAAAGCTGACCTCTATGACATCATAATTATTTTAGTTTTTTCACATCTTCTTGCTAACCTTCCCCGGCTAAACTAGCAAACTGTCTTGTTGTTTGTCTAACAAAATGTACCACAGTTTAGTAAATCACTAGATGGCAAAAAATTAATGGTCAATTACTAAAGACCGTGGGAAATTATGAGCTGTACACAGCTATTCAAAAATGGAGGCAGCCATGTGTACATGTGGTGAAAAACTTATTACTACTGGAACTCAGACGACAAATGACGTAGGTGTTGGGTAGTACACCACTGTGAGGTCACTGTATGTAGACCACACCTGTCTACACACGTCAAGACATCACGTCACACCATAACACGAGCCAAAGTGCAGACAAGTGCATGACCGGTTGACGTAAAACCAACTCGCAGAGCTTGGCAACAGAGATTAAGTAATTACCATACAAGTATTGTTATTAAACTATGTGCACATTAATCCATTCAACTAACTGTTGTACAGTTGCATATAATGTACACATTTATCAACTTTACAGCAAGTCAGACATCTGTATACAGCTGTACTTTGAGTTTGACGCACGAACATTCCTTAACTGCTCATTGTACATAATAAAGTAATCACTTCCAGGAGCTGACTAGCTGTAGAACAAATGGTAGCATTGAACAAAGAATGAATTGTTGGTGAAGACTTTATTTGTACCTACTGGACCAGTATTAAAAAGACATACAAAGTATATCTGTCTGACTGCTTACTCGATAAGACCTAATGGCAATCATCATTATCTACCTATAAAAAAGTTTATCACTGTTAATTAAATAATAACAAACTTGCAACAAAATCTATCTGTCTGCCTGAACACAGCTGCCTGGTTTCCACAACTAGGAGAACTTAAACATCAAGTCAATTCTAAACTATTTTACTATGTACAAATAAATAATTAATATACAATTCAGTTAGAAAACAGTCATTGTTTTCCAGTTTACACTGATCACTGCCATTCACAATCACGACATAATCTGACAGCCACTAAACCATAGTACACAATAGATCAAACTCTGTAAAGTACCAAAAAATTTGATTTCTCACACATGATCCCAGAATGGCGTGCTAGCCAACACAAACTGCTTCTAAAGCTTGGCAACAGGTGAGTAAACAAGTGACAGCAACAACAGACCCAGTTGTAGAGCAAGCGCCACAGCAATTCAACGAGCAACCATATTTAAACCAAGCCGCTTTTCGGATCAGCTATAGATTCCATACATCATTGCAAAGCACGGAATGCAATAACTAAAATTAACGTCATGAATGAATCATGATCACAAGGACAATTTTGTGCTTCATGAGTTTGAATACATGGAGTTCTAAACCACTAGCGATTTAGCAAATGCCCACATGGCACTTGCACATTTTAACTTTAAGACATACAGTTTGTAACGACCAGCATATATGAAATTAATCAAGGACATCTAATGTAATATTACAAACGTAATTTTTCCAGTAGATTATAAACATTATTGACTATATTAGTTTATGTAACAAGAAGAATGTTTGGTAACTACAAAATTACAACACAACAGTCAATTATTGGTGTCATAAGTATTTGAAAAAAACGACAGAAAACTATTGCATTGGCAAAATTATTATCTGGAATGTTAAGAAAAAGTACCAATTGGAAGTTTTGGTATATATTATACTGAATAATTTATGGTGGCACTGTGCAATATGTCTACAACAGATAGATTAGTTAATATTTCTTCTTTGTACAGCTAGTGGACAATACAATTATTACTGTATTTACGTAGTAGCAATTTAGGTTTCAATGATGTCCATTATAAACATAGTTTCTTTATGAACAAGTGTCTGCTAATGCCTATGCATATGCCTAAGGCATTCACTGTAACTTTCACAACTATTGCAACTGTGCTAGTCACTCGTAGACTGGACTATGGTAATTCACTTTTTCAAAATATTGTCCTTAAGGATATTTAACAAAAATTACAAATTATTTAGCTGGTTTACTTTTTGGCCCCAAATACTTACATTGGCGCTGTACATGAGTATGTATACATGAGAATTATAATATTAAAAAATTTCAGATTGCAACAATAAAAAGAGACAACTTGACGTTAAATGAAATGTTTTAGTCTTGGTGTCAGTCTGCTAATATAAAATCTGAGGCAACTTTCACACTATACAATTTTAGCATATTTATTTATAGACTATTACATGGATTACTACATATTTTGAGAAATTAAATATCAACCTCAATGACTACAATCAACGTCTTCTGTCAGTGTTGTGTCTCTTCTACAAACCACATAATAAAGTCAGTTTGCATCATTTGCATGGCTTTACACTATACAATTTTGATAATAACGTCTCACAACAAAGATGATGTTCACAGAAGTTAAACAGCCTCATCAGCTGGCATTGGGAGAGTAAACTTAGGAATTGTATGAGTGTAGCAATAGTGAAGGCAGCAAAGTCAGTGTTTTGCTACAAGCTGACAATGGTGTTGATTACTGAGTGTGAAGACTTATGTTGATTAAACAGTAATAAAACTATACTCTATGTAAATTAGTTTACTGCGACTAAATATGAATAACAGTGCATTGAGTGCAAGGTGTAAATGTTTTCATTTGTGGTGCTTGTTGTGAGCACGGCTGGTCAAATGGCTATGCAGACAGAAAGAAAGAGACTGACAACATATTGTATTAAAAAAGAACACAACGTAATTGTTGCCATTTTGCCTGACAGAAACAGTTTCTGCCCAGAGAAATATGTTCTACTATAAGCAGACGGCGGTGCAAAAATACCTTTCTGCCCAGCAGAAAACCAACCCTATGCTATTATTTATCGCTGGTTCAATATGTGTCACATGGGCACAACTATACTGTAAATGACACAAATAAATACTGGTTTTTACTAGCATAGCTTCTAGCTAACACTTTTTTTATATTAATAACAATCAAATACCTTCATCACATGCTTCATGATAATGTATTGATTTTAAGTCAGGTCTTAAAACTGACTGAACTTTCATTCAGCTTAGTTTGTTAAAACCTGTGACCATACTGTCAATCTGGATTACCTGTCAGTGTCAACTGCAACAATAGTATGATGTGAAAGGGAGGGTGCTAGCTCTCCACTACACAGAATTGGCAGCGCAGTAATTTGTAACAGCGGAATGTGGTCAAATTAAACATCAAAGGGTATTTCGGTTAACTTTGCTCACCTCTGCATCATTGCCAATCAATTTTATTTTGAAATTGGATGTTTTGCGTACCATTTCACATTTGAACATGTTGCGGGTGTAATCTTTCAAATGGCAAACATTGTTCCAAGTACAATAATGTAACGAAACACAGTTTGGCACGCAGTAAACCTTCAACATGTATGCAAATGAACGTAACCAAAAGAACGTAATATTAAACGCAAAAAAAGAATGACAAATAAACACGAAAATAAATAACGTCACTTTAAAAAAAATCTTCAATGAAAACTGGTTGTATTTCGCATATTGGTCAAGGCGGATGGGAACAGTCCCAGGTTTTGGGCAACGGTCTCCAATTGGCGACAGTGATCAAACTAAGTAAAGTAAACTCAGTATACACCTGTCTTAGCACTGCTCCTGCCACTACCCTCACTACCGTAAATAATCGAGCCATGTAAAGTATACGAACTTACCTTGTCGAGTTTATCAAAGTAATCTCGCAGGAATGCGAAAGGTTTGTCGGGTTTGCTGATGCACAACTGGACTATGCATTCTTTTAGAGTTTGTTGAATTTCGTATTTCTTTACATAAGCTTCTACTTCTTTCAAGCTGTGCTCTTCGTCCGACGGCATCGTTGCCATTTTGCCCGAGCAGCGGTATTGTAAGGTCAAGGCCGATTACCGAATGAATTTTTTTCTCATATCTTTAACAATATTAACTATTCCAAGCAAAACCGTTTTAATATTAATAAAAGCCAAATAATAATATTCAGTAACATTCGATTAGTCGTTTTATATGATGACAAATAGATTTCAACTTGGACGGTATCCAAAGAAACGCGAATCTGGTTGCGGTAAACGAATTATCGTTACAACATCGGTATTATCGTGTGAACTATTATTATTATTTTAGCTATAGGTATACAGCACATAGTTAGATCATTAATCTTTCCCCTATAGACTGGTGTGTTCTATTTATATCTATGGTATACAGTAACTGTACATAGCAACTCAGTCACAAAAAGCACAACATTTATCAGGAAGTATTAGGAGATATTTAAATACATTAAGTCAGCAGCCTAGCGACCCTACGTACACAATCTTTCTTGTTGTGTGTTTGTCCAATAGGGCCTATACTCGAATATGCGTCAGCATCATGGGATCTACTTTGCCTAACACATCAGTAATAATAAAGAACTAAAAGAAAAAATTTTTAAACAGCAATATATATTATATAATAGGTAACATTTAAATTTAAATAGATATGTTGTTAACTAAATGCGGAATTTAGCAATACTTTAAATTTATCTAATATAAATATTACAAAATTAATAGTATAATTATATGCAGCTACAGAAAATTTAGTTCTAGCCCTAATATTGATAATTATTGACTTTAGCCTTAGGGACAAAAAGTACATCAGAAGTAATTGATCGAAGCTTGAATTATTTTCTTACGGGAATAAGCAATTAATATATACTTGTTTACAGGAAAGTGGCTGGTAAGTAATATTATTGATCTTTAATGATACAATATCGGTCAGGGAGCCAATGCTAAACTTTAGAAGCGGCATAGAACGAATGAAAAATAGAGACCTTGTAATTTTGTGATCGAAATCCTTCAAAGCTATAATCTTGAAAAACGGAATCATAATAGTCTACTATAGTGACCATCTTAGTTGGAATAGATTTAGCCAACACACATAGTGGCTCGTTTCACATAGTGGCTCGTTTCACACACACACACACACACACACACACACACACGCACACACACACACACACACACACACACACACACACACACACACACACACACACACACACACACACACACACACACACACACACACACACACACACACACACACACACACACACACACACACACACACACACACACACACACACACACACACACACACACACACACATACACGCACACACGTTCACATACAAATCGTCTGCAAATGTATATTATCTTCTCTCCCGCATGTGCGCGTGTGAGTGCGTGTGTATATGTGCGAGTGCGTGCGTCCGTGCGTATACGTGCGTGCTGCAATATATATGGCACCTTTGTATTTGATAATTGATATGCTATTCGATATACTTTTTATTACCCTTTTTCACAATATATATGATCGCCAGTGAAATGATCAACATATTTTATGGGATGCGGTTTATTATATAAGTTGTCTTTTGTACTGTTTATTATGTGAACAAAGGGTTATGTGGCGTTGATGAAGGTGTGACATTATTCATAGAGTGTAGGGAGAAAGTTCGTGTCACGAACGATCACAGAATGCAGCAGTAGAAGGTGAGGCGGTCAAGACTCAAGGCTAGTCTCAGTCCAAAACGCCTGCGGATGTTTCAAACACATAGGCCTAAAAGAGAAAATAATATTAATTTTAATAAAAAAAAGCAACCGGGTAAGCCTGCATATACACGTAAGTATAAAATACAGAGTTAATACAATCTGACCATATATTCAACTCATGTCATCTGTATGATGACTATAGTTTACATAACATTTATTTTTAAAGTGGGCGATTGTAGTGAAATCTAAAAGTTTTCCTGACAACTGATATTGAGACATGACCCGACAGTTGATGCCACATTATAATGTTATAATCGTTGTTACCTATGACGCTGCACGGTGACGCGTCGAATGTACATGTACATTAATACACCCTCATAGATTAACACTAAGAATTATTATGGCGTCCTACTTGACCCGTACGATGCCATTGCATACGGTAATTATAGCACTAAAATGTATTGTATTCTTACTAATTGGGAATAGGCGTCATTTTTTATCACAATATATGGCACTGTACATAACATTTATGACCATGAATCTGTACCAAATCGTTTGAGAAACAATAAAATGTCATAAAGAACAGGAAACAGGGGACACGTGTACTCTCTAAAATAATTTTCACAAAGAGCCAAATTAACCTAAGAAAAATGAATTTCAAGTTAGAATTACCGAACCATGGAATAGACTCCCTGATACTGTGGTAACAGCTAAATCCATAGAATCATTCAAAACCCGACTAGACAAATTCTGGTATAGGCCTGCCTAGGATATTGTATATGACTTTGAAGCACCGTTAAGAATAACCAACAACAGAATCGGAACACGCGATCTTGTACTAATAGATTAAGAACACGAAGAGCTGATCACAGAGGAACACAGGATCTTACGATCAGAACCATCCGGTATCCTAAGGTAAGGTAAGGTAAATAAGGAAACGTGAATATTTTGTTTGAACAGCATCCAATCGTCCGAACAATCAACCAATTTAAAAGTAAGCTATTACTGATGGGATATGTAATTTAGGCATTTATAAGAATAAGAATAATGATTGTACCATAGTTAATTTAGGCATTTATAAGGATTATGTACCGTAATATAGTATTCTTTTATTATGTATCAGGTTTTTTTTTAGACTTATTTAAGTATTTAGCATCATTCATGATACTGATGATGTGATAGTAGTAATATTAGTAGTAGCAGTGTTCTAGTGGTAGGTAATGTTATAATATTTTCATTGTTATTGTAATTTACTTCTAATAATATTTTATTAGGAATACTTTTTGGGTTCCCAAACTTCACATATGATTCTGCTGATTAGAATAATTAGAATATGTGAATTTAGGCAATTAATTCTATAAAACAGTAGGTGCACACTAAAATTTTACATTTTAACTCTGAAACAGATCTATTATAAGTACTGTTTAAATTTACCGAAAAATTACCTTGATATTGTATGTATGTGTATGGGTGCAGGTATGTGTACCGCAGTTATAGTATTCTATTATTATTTATTAGTATTTTTTAAAGACTTATTTAAATATATAGCATCATTCATTTCATGACACTGATGATGATATTTAATTCATTTCAATTAAAAAAATTCAATTCACATGACAACATGGTCCGCGTCAATGGAGAACGAGTAGTCCCGTAGCTCTGCGCCACAGCCGCTTTCGTTAATTGTCATCCAGATCTGTGTTTTTACTTAACCAGCACTGACGTCATTGGTATTGTCGCCATGTTTGATAGAAAATTGCGATTTCGTATGTTTAAATAAAATGACCTCAGTACAGTTGAGTCTTAGCGTTAGTCAGCATCAGCCAACAGCCACTTGGTAAGACATTCTCTAAGGTATATGCTTATAGTTGTATAAGTACGATCATCTCGTATATAATGGAACAAGAAGCATTTTTGAACAGCACGTCAAACCGAGTTGTGGGTCGCACGGAAACACGTCGTCGTCGATTAATAAAATTAATATTATGTCCAAGGCTACGCGTTGTGCTAGTCGACGTCTCAGTATGTGTACTATGTTATATTCCATTCACTACAGATACGAGTTATACAATGGTAATGCGTCTGGGATGCGCTAACTGCTCGCGCCCTGTGACATCGGTTCATTTACGTTGAGTCGACGCATTAAATTGATCTAAAAGTAAAACAGAATTAAAAGAATTATTATTTATTAATATCTGCCTTCTTTTATAGCGGAATTTATAGCCGAAGTGATGCAAAATTACATTCCAAACACATACACATTGAACAAATGTGGTAAAACTGTTTTGAAAAGGCCCTACTAATTTAGGACAGTTAACTAGAATATTACCATTTATTTACCATACATTCTTGTATATACTATTTACGTGAATGTTACTGTTCCTATGTCAACAGCGTAGTATTATATAATTAGCGCATTATAGACTCAAATATCAAAGCTACCTAATTGTGCTGACACCATGCGAGATCCGCCATCCGGTTCTCCAAGTTCAACTCAACACCAGGGCCAGGGATTTTTTCACTAAGATAATTAAAGAGCTCATAAGGATAATTCATAATTAAGCAGATTTCTTTGTGGAATTTAAGGGGTGTCACACATACTTTAAAAAAGCCACCGCTGATGGCGCTGTCCATTATCAAAGATTCCTGTGACTTGTTCTGCTATTGACATTTTTTCTTTAACTACAAGATCATTCACACTGATAGTCTTAAAGCGCATCATAAATTTTAAACAGGAAATTCAACCTAATGATCAAGAATGTTTGTAAAATAGACTCCCTAGTCACCATAAGTTAATTTACTGGCATCAGGAAACATTTGTTTGTCCAAAATAAAAAATCTAAACATTTCTACATAAAATGAAAACAATCATCAACAAATAACCTAACATAAACATAATACATTTAAAAGTACTACAACAGATTTCAAAACTAAGTCAAGAGGGGCAGGTGACTAAAGATGGGACGAATCTGGAATTTCATTCGAATCGAATCAAATACGAATATTCAGTGGCTTCAAGTTCGATTACAATACTGAACGGTGTCGTTCATCTGGTGAGCAAGTCCGTGCAGGAGTCATCGGCATCATGGCCATGCACAGCAATCTTTTTGTTTACTTTCTGACCTAACCATGAAAACGACTTCTTACAGCCGCCAAACTTATCGAATATTCGTCCCATCCTTACAGGTGACAGCACTACAGTTTCCCAACTGAAACAGTCACGACTCTTAATCATATAAATAAAATGAAGAAAGTTGTGAGGTAGAATGAATGTAGCCAAATGCTGTACAGTCTTTATAGCATTTGACTCATGAATTTTCCAATCCGTGAAACATTACATTATTTTTCATATTTTCCAGGAACAGTGATAAATCCAACATGTCGACTGCTACGTATCCAAATCCACAGTGGGAGAAGGCAAAGCAGGCCCTGGAGAAGCTTCAGTCAGAGAGCAAGCTAACCGGGTCTGGCGACGAGAAGAAGGAAGCAGTTGGTGAGAAGGCGTCGGCCACACATGATGCCGTGCCACCTCCAGATCCTAGCCAACTACTGTCACAGCCGTACGGCCAGTATTATCCGCCCTACTATGATCCGTACCCCATGTGTGGAGCCTACCCACAGCCGCCACGGCCGCCAGCACCCTACTACGGCATGTACGGCCCAGGTCCCGGTCCCGGTCCCTATCACTTCCCACCCTACAGGCCTCCGCCCCCACGTAACGTTCCCCCTCCACCACCCCCATACATGCAGAATCGTCCCCCGCCACCTCCCAGGTCCCCCGATGAGCAGTCTGGCCCACAGTCTAAGGACAGCAGTTCATCGGTCAAAGAAAATGGTAGCCGTGAGAACCTCGACAGTAGCAGCAAAGGCAGTTTGTCGACTGGACGGACGTCAGATCCCTTTAGCAGTTCCGAGGGTCAGAGTAGTGGTCATTTTCAGTCTCTGTCGTTGAATAGTTTCTCAGGTGGGTACCGTCCGCCTGGGTTATCACGGGCCCCACCAGGTTTCCCTGTTCACTCTCCCCCCTGTTTCCAAAACGGCATGGGGCCATCACGCAGCAAGCAGGCGCCCGATGCCGGGGGTATCCGGTTCCAGTTGCCCAAGCGTAACATGATGCCGGGCAATGCCATTCACAATTACCAGATGTCGCAGCAGCACAACCAACAGAAATTCTCACAGCAGGGTCCCAGGCAGCAGCAGCAGCAGCAGCAGCAGCATCTCCCAGACAGGTTCGCTCCCCAGAAGTCTGCGCAGTCCCAGTATCGTCCACCGAGCCCCACCACAACCGCCACTGAGCCAACGCAAGTGTCGGAGGCGACTCCATCAGCAAAAACGTGTGGCGGGCCAATCACTGCTGCGGCAGAATGGCCACCGGCACTCAAAGCGTATGTCCAGCGATGCTTCGCCAGCGCGACATCTGACGGTGAGAAGGATCGCATGGAGCGCCTACTCAAGCAGAAATTGACAGACGTCTTCCAGAGCGGCAACGAGTACACCACCAAGTGGGACGTCGAGCCACTGCCAGGGCAGATGCGTCTGGGGGGTCTGGGTAACTCGCCGATGTTGGGGAAGGGGAGAGGGCGTTCTAGGTGGTCAACAGCAGTGGAGAACGAGCCGACCAGTCGCAGGAGGAACAGACGATCGCCGGGTTACAGCAAGCGCTCAAGGTCACGGTCAACTTCACGGTCATCGTTGTCTCGGTCACGCTCCAAGTCGCCACCCTACTATAACAGGCGAAAGCGACGCAGTCATAGCAGGTACACATCTGTCTACTGTTGCCCTCTTGGTTATATTGTTGGTAATGTATCTGGAACATACTTATTTGTTCTGGCTACCCTTCGGTAGAAAGTAGTTTCGACTACAGCATAAAGTTCATGTTCTGATGTCATGGCTTCTAACTTTTATCATGTAAAAAAAATTTGAGCAGGACGAAAGTAGACATGTCAAGAATTTTTTATTACTGCTATATCATATTTTTTATATAAAGTATAGACTTGTGAGCAAAGAGTCTATGGTTTACTATTTCCATTAATGAGTTCAACATAACGGCAATGTTAAGAAGATCTTTAATCTCTTGGTTGGCATTCATGTGTATTGTTAAGTTTGCAGTTGGAATTTGTGAATGGAAAAATTCTGAAGTGTGGTTCACTTCTGTTGCAGTAGTTCAGACTCGTATGATGATGATGACTCAAGAAGCAGTGAAGCATCCCGAAACAGCAAACGTGTAAGTTCTGTGGCGAAACCAACACAAGGTTATGGACAGGGTCGAGGGCAAGGTCGAGGACAGGGTCGTGGCCGAGGTCGCGGGCGAGGCAGGAATCGGCTGCAACTGCAGGATAATAACACAGATGTCAATCATACCAAAGGTTCACCTGGAAAGTGGACAAAGTCCGCAAAGAAAGCGAAGAAAGGGTAAGTTGCACATACAAATAACAATGTTATTTACAACATTTTAGCAAAACACCAAGGATTGTGCGACAGGCTAGCAATGTTAACTTCTGGGTGTTTCCGTGTAATTATGGACATGACAATGAAAAATTAAAACTTCTCATATTGAAAAATTTATGTTTGTATTGCATTGTACACACATTGGGTGTAATGAAAATGGAAGTTACTTTAAAATGCTACTTCGTAATTAAGAATAGGAGCTTTTGGAATGGTTGTGGTTGCATTTAAACAAATTGTCTTTGAAACTTTTTGCAAATTAATTTCCATTATAATAATAATGATATGGAGTCTTAGATTGTAGAGCTGATAGATTGAAGCAGGAGCCAATATTTTGTGCACAAAAGTAAAAAATGTGTAATTACCTCCATTTGTTCTTTCTTTATTGAAATGATCAGGTAATAACTAACTGCAAGCTTCCAATGCTAAGCTCTTTTAGCAAGAGAGTTGAAGTTTGCTATCTAAAGAAAAAAACCCATATCTGTGGTAGTTTGAAAAGGAACCTGTTGTTGCCATATTGAAAGTACCCGGTTGCAACATTTTATCTGTCACGATGTGACAAACACACGTGTGTGACTAATTTGTCAGTTTGAAACATTACACAGCAATGACAGCATTGACCAGCTAGTTCCATATCTCAATGAAACAAAAGATTACAATTGCGTCTGTTTCACGTTCCCGCAGAGAGAAGATGTTCTTCTTTGATACTCACAATTCTGCAGAGAAGCAGCTGAAGTTAAACAGCCGTGCTGCCAGGTTTGCTGGCACACTGGATGCCGAGGGATCCAATTCTCGCATTGAACCACTCGCACTACAGATCAACAGTTCACTCAAGGTAATCTCTCACAGAGTGTCATTTGTTGTGTGTAAGGTTTAGAACCTTTTTTATTGCGAAGGAAGACAGGTGTACACTGCCAGTCATTTTAAAAGTGGATATATTTATATGTTTTATAGGTCTTCCAAAATAGTTGTGTTTATCTCACGAATCTTATTAAATTTAGATGACCTTAAAAGTTTAATGTCGGACAACAAGGAAACTAAGCACATCGGTTTAACAAGGTACCAAAAGTGTGTCTGTTTTGTATGTGTCTGATAATTAGGAGACATCTTGGCAGCAAAGTTATTGCCAAAAAGCACTGAAATGCTTATTTAGTACTTCCGTAAAATGTCATTCTTTGGAAAATTTATGTTTTACCCTAACCTTATTTCTCTTGCAGCAAGTGGACAGTGATACAGAGTTGGATTGGGACGAGATGACAATCATTGGCACAAACCAGAATCTGGAGAAACAGTACCTGCGACTTACTGCTGTAAGCAGCAACATAGTAATGGCAATGCAATAGGTTTCGAAATTTGATTGATGTTTATTATTGTTGATGTTTTAAATGACCCTGAGAGCTAGTGAATGATGCCCAAGAGGTAGGCAATACTAGGCATGTAAATTGTTCTATGTAATGATAGGCTATCTTGTAGAAAGAAGCTGATGAAGCTAAACTATCTTCCAGAAAGCAGTGCAGTTGGTATCAGAGTGAGTGTTGAATTGTAAAGGGACAAGACTAATCAAATACAGACCATTTGAATTATATAGTTGATTCAGCTTGTTTGCTCCGGTTACACAGATACGAGAAGATACAGTAGATGTAATATTATATCGACGATGAAAGGTTTCTAACCAGTGGTTGTGGTTATGTGCATGCAGCGGCCTGACCCATCGTCCGTGCGGCCAGTAGAGGTGCTCCGGCGCTCCCTACAGATGGTGAAGGAACACTGGAAGAAGAAGCAGAACTACAGATATACCTGCGAGCAGCTCAAGTCCATCCGCCAAGACCTCACGGTAAGGTTTCACATATACCTGTGGTGGGAAAGCAAATTTCTTACATTGACAGGTACTTCTCTTATCATGTGTTAAAATTGTGGAGACTGGGAACTGCTGATAAGATGTTTGCTAAATAAAATGTTTAATAAATATATGCCCGTGCTGTTCAGAATTGAAAATAATCCTCTTCAGATACTGGATGAGAATCGGCTTATTTCGTGTGGGATTGTAATTGGGATGGTTGATTGACGCATTCATCATATTTCACATGTAAGTTTATTTACGTCAGCGGACATATTTCTTGCATTTGTAGATCCAATGTATTCGGGACGACTTCACTGTGAATGTGTACGAGACACATGGTAGGGTGGCCTTGGAGAAGGTAAGACCTTGTACTATTCCTAATTGTACCTGTTTATTCATTGGTGCATTCTACATTATGTATTAACTTTTGTTTTCAATTTCTTGCCGTATTTATTATGATTGCATTTCAAAATTAACTAGTTATTATAAACCTTGTCTATTGCGTGAGATTTTATGCATTTTGTGAACTGAAACTACCAAGTAAAACTGAAACAGCCAAGTGAAATTATACTTATGTGATATGCATTCATGCTGTATTTTACAACGAGACTAGAGGGATGGTTAGGTAAAACATAGTATCTCGGGATTGTCAATTGCAGGGTGACCACGAAGAGTTCAACCAATGTCAGACGCAGCTGAAAGCACTGGGGGAGGAGGGTCACTACAGCAACAACACTCACGAATTTGTCGCCTATCGCCTCCTCTACCACATGTTTATCAACAACACACTTGGTATCCTTTCTATCAAACGCGCAACTTCGTATTTACATGATTTGTTTTTATGATCTGTAGGGTTTGAATAAACAGTATTTTTATTGTTGTTGGTAGTCAGATTCAGTGTTGACATTACTGGTAGAAATTTGGTGTGCAAAAACCTTATATATTATAACCTCTCACAGTTATTTAGATGTTCATTATGCTTAAAATGTGCAGTACTTGTAGTAATAATAATTTCCAATTGTATGATGTGCTGTATTAGACCAGTACACTATCACTAGTTTCCCGACTTTCTTTGAATATCTGCCAGTATATCCCTGTACCTGAAAAATGTATAATTGGCAAAGTAAGTACTGTCCTGCACACGATCTCTTAAAAGCAATGACTACACAACGACGTGGAAGCTAAGTGTTTTGTTAAACCCTTGACTAATGCGACAAGACATTTCCACTGTGATGGCGACGCTAACCGCCAAAATGAAGGAGGATGAGTGTATTATATTTGCGCTACAGCTGCGCTCGGCTTGGTCGCTAAGTGATTACCACAGGTTTTTCAGGTTGTATGCGAAAGCTCCCAAAATGTCAGGTTTCTTGATCGATTGGTTTGTCGAGCGTGAGAGAAAGGCTGCCATGAAGCTCATCCTGAAGTCGTATGTATATCTTTTTCGATGTTGTATGTGCAAATGCTTTTGTGTGAGGGCGTGTGTGTTACACCCGTGTGTTTTGTTATGTTTGTTGGTGTCGTCAAGTATGAATGCGAAATCAGTGCGAATGTTATTGTTTTTGAGTGTGCATTTGATTTTGCATGATTGTGTATTTTGAGTGATTTGGGCGTCTGTAGGTTTGTATTGTTCTGTGTACGCCTGCGCGATTATCTGACGTTTTAAATGTTGTTTTATTGTTGACTTACGTTTGATTACTCTGATAGGTGTTAAAGTATCGCAATTAAGCGAGTTAATATTGGTGTTGGAACAGTGCAAACTATAAGTGCTCTAACGAGTTCGTCGTACTTATAATGGTAAGTAGTGAAGCTTAGAGTAAAAGTTTTGTGTTGCTTTATGAGACTTGCTTTATCTGAGAATACGACTCGGTAAATGGCTGGTAGGTATATAGCTGTTTGAGCTAGATGTTGTTGCTAGAAAGATACATCGTAGTTTTGTTTGCCGACGAAAGGTAAGTGTCACCGGTGGCCGGTAGACGTAGATAAACAAGTGGTCAGGTGCGATCGGTACCCGCTATAGCCATTAACCTGTTGTTGTCGTGTTTGCTAGATTTCGCCCACTGCTGCCCGTTGACTTCCTGCAGACGGAGCTAGGCTTCACGGCGCGTCAGCCGTGCATGGACTTCCTCCAGCAGATGGGGGTCGTATTTAATGCAGATCAAACAAAGATCGACTGCAAAGCGAGCGCCGCAGCCGCCCAGGTGAAATAGGGGAAAGGCGATGTCGGTCTCGTCCTGTCGTCGCCTGGTTGAAGGTGGCGGCGCTGTCTTTCAGCCGTCAGTCATCGTTCTTCATTGGCAGCTCATCGTTTCTCATGCGAAGTGTCGACGAAGCGCCGAGTTGGCAATGTCGTAATGATAAATGTTTGCCAAGTTTCCTCTTACAGCTGCGAGTGCAAAGAAGTCCTGTCGTTATAGGGCAACGACCAGCGTTGTTGACGTTTTACGAGGATGCGTCCGTCTTGTGATACCCACGTGTCGTATACTTTCAGCATACGGACTAACCGCCAAATTCGTTCATTGTGCCAGTTAATACTTAGCCATGTGTTGCCGTAATAGTAATTTATAATGTTTACCGTTGGGGTTATTAGTTGTGATGTGATTAGCTGAATACAACGGGGATGCGTCAGAGCTCATAGAAAACTTTAGCCGTCGCCACACAATGCGATTGTTGGTAGCTAGATTTAGCTAGATCTGTGTGACATTGCAAACGAATCGACAGAACCGAGAATTTCAAGAAAACCTTTTTGACGAGTCGACAATTGACTGGGTATATTCAATAATTCATACAAAATGTTATTTACGACAAAGTATAGTGACCATTTTAAATCAGAGAAAGACGCTACCGATTTCTAATCGTCACCAAGACTTTACAATTTCCTGTCGCAAAATTGGCAAAATGTCGAGCATTACCGTTTTCTCGCAACGGCAAAGAGCACGCAATCCCAAATCAGTTTGCGTCAATCATATACGAGGATCGACATGGAAGGCCGCCATCATAGTCGGCCAAGACGGCCGTCAGTCGCATAGAAGAAACGACAAAGAGGGCCGATATCACTGTCAAGGCAGTGTCGTCTTGACACATAAGAAACATCACGGATGGCCGACATCATTGTCAAGGCATTGCCATGTGTTCACAAAGAAGAAACGACAAGAGGACCGACATCATTGTCAAGGCAGTGTCATGTGTTGATCGTGTGTAGAACTTTCATACCGTGAACTGTAACCAATGTTGCTGTTGTGTGTAACCGAACAATGTCTTACGATGTTCATCGTGATGAAGCCTTTCTTTCTGCTGAGATGAGGTGTGTTTTCTTGAGATGGACATGATCTTGTTGTAAGATGGTACGAATTGAAAGCGCCTGCGAAGGGCGCGATAGTTTCATCCACCAAATTCCTTGTGCGTAAAGATGACAACCAAAATGACGTCTGACTGGACTGAACACGTAATGAACGGAAACATCCGGGACCCCGTTGCTGTAGACACTTTAATATCGCCGTGAACCCGACCTGGAAAGCGCAGCATCGTATTTCATTCTTTGAACATTTTGAATAAATCATCCACTTTGAGTAATTACAAAAAAATCCTTTCGAAACCCCTCGGATAAAAACGCGAACAACACCAGACGAAGGTAGTGGGCGTGGCGTGGCGTGGCGTGGCTCGATGAAGTTGTGGAGGTCACCAAACAAGCGGGCGATCAACGTATAAACCCTTACGCTGGGGAGGGCGTGGCAGCTGTAAATTTAAGACGTTACGATGTGGAGATCATGTGCATTAAATATATTTATGTAGCACAACGAACAGTTACTTATTGGCGTGTGCGTATCGTGGATGAAACAAATAAGTTGAACAACGAAGTTTTGTGTTCGTGTTTCGAATTGCCTAGCACGCTGATGATTCTCGTGCAAATCGTGAAATCTGTGCGTTTGTAAAATGCGTGAGTGAATCCGTTATGCCTCTCACGGTTTTTGTATGAATGCTCATGTTTCTTGAAGCAATCTTGTCAGAATAATTCACGCACATACATGACGTTATGCGTACGATTGTTGAGTATCCACTGCATTTATGTGCTAGTTACGAATCGCGTGTCTTGTACGTAAACCGTGTGCCATTGTTTCCCATCGTTTACGTTGTCTAATGTTGCATGTTTCATACGCTGATCTAATAACAGTTTCATTGTCGTTCCTTTTCGTTGTGATATTGCCAGATATACCACTTTCTTTTCTGGTCTGTTGAGATGATTACTATACAGGTGATGTGATACAAAACTCAAACGTTCATAATCGTGTATGTGTTACTGTTGAGTCTACGTATAGTAGTTTTTTTAGATTAATGTGTTGAAATGTGTTAGCAATGCTTTATTGACCCGCAGATATCACCCACCCCAAGATCGGACAGCAGATGCGAAGCAACACAAGAAGTAGGTCGTGGCAACGTCATATATTTATCTGTGTACCCAAATGCTTCTCTTTCAGCTCGTCCGTTACATAATACGTTGTTACGTTCGATGTCGGTCGTATTTTGGCCTCATTGTTCTAAGTAATGTAATATATTTGTATGTTGAATAGTGCAGGTGCAGCATGTTGTAAAATATGTACATATATTATTAAATAGTATTATGATCAGCGTGTGTGTCATGTCGTTTTATGCTCACCAAAGCGGATAGGTCTCGGCGACAAGGTACACAATGATTAATGTCAACGTTGAATATACGATGTAGTGTCACGGGAATAGTAATGTTCTAATTTACGGTAACGCCGATCATGATTTGAGCAATAATCCATGCATTGCATTTAATTTTGTAATCCAGCTACAGTGCATGGGTCGTTCATTACACATTGGGTTCATTACAGTCTTGTCTTCGACTTAACATTTGCACAGTTCCCGCGGCTGACGCAGTGGCAACTGGCGAAGTCAGTTGCTATAATTTTATAGTTCGACTCCGCTCACTTCCACGGTTTGCGGAGACGATCTTTTCTGGGGCGGGTGGGATGGGGCGAACTTGTGTGAACACATGTAGAAATTACGTAAGAACTAGTGCGTCAGGTGTAGTACTACACAGGAAGGCCCAACATCACTCGACTCGGGGACTATGGGCCTACGAGAGCATGAGCGTGGTTAGAGTAGCTACATCACCCACTTCACTTATGCCTGTTTGCTCGCTGGGAGCAAAGGCCATCGACCACGGAACACCACTGTTTTCTTTACGTGACCATCCTCTATCTCTCTCTTGGTCTATCCCAATTTTCTTGTGTCTCTGCCAGCTGTTCCGTGACCTACCTCTTTGCCTTTTCCTTAGTTTCTATGAGTAGTTGTTTGGTCCATTTCCAAAGTGTTGTGTTGCATACCTTGTCTGACCACTTCAGGTGTCGGATTATGCGCAGGCATTTGTTGATGAAGGTCTTTTTATTCTTTTTTTATCCATAAAGTAAAACTGCATTGACATTTGAATTGAATATTATCAGTTTGTTGTTAATTTTTATTTGTTTTGCTTTACACATTTTTCTAAACATGATGAATGCAACTCTTGCTTTCTGTATCCTTACTTTGACGTTTTATTTTGTGTTTTCATTTTGGTTGATTGTACTGCCCAGGTATGAACGAGTCTGTCTCTTCCAGTGGCTCTCCTTTCAATGTGATGGGGTTGTTGTTCTTTGTGTCGGCTTTCCTACTCTGGTCTTGCTTCTGCTGATGGCTGTGGTAAAGGAGAGCGAGATCATCCGCAAAGTCCAGGTCCTCCAACTGGCTCCAAGGTGTCCACTGGACCCCATTTCTTCTGTTTTTTGTAGTCTTTTTCATGATCCAGTCTATGGCGAACAGGAATAAGAATTGCCTCATTCCTATCTTCAACATGACTGAATCTGTAAGTTATCCTGCATAAATGACCCTCCATGCCATATCTTCATAAAAATTCTTATCAGAGAAACATTTATCTGGTATCCCATAGTGCTGTAGAAGCTTCCACAGTGTATCTCTGTCGATACTATCGAATGCATTCTCGTAATCTACGAAGTTTATGTACAGGGACGTGTTCCACTCCATGGACTGTTCAACAATGATTCGCAGTGTTGCTATTTGGTCGGTGCATGACCTGTCTTTACGGAACCTATGCAGATATGGTAGATTTTCTGTTCTGTGGTCCGGTGTTACCCAGGTTGCCTTATGAATCCTGCGGGGTGCGGGAACACCCTGCCTCCGATGATCATGTTGTTAAATGCACAAATGTCGGCCAACATCTCGCCATTTTCATTATTTTTTACCAAGTTGCCCATGACTTCTTCATACCCGCTGTTGTCTGATCCGATTTTGGCGTTCAAGTCTCTCATGAGTATTGTCATGTCCTTTTCCTTCAGTTTGTCACACAATGTCTGCAGTTTGTTGTATAAGTCTTCTTTTGTTTCCTTATCGTTTGTGGTGCGTAGTACTGTATGGTGTTGAGCTGATCTTTTCTTTCTTTGTTTTGAACGAGGCACAGATGATCTTTGGTCCCGCTGCTTCCCAGCTAATGAGAGCATTCTGTGCCTCTTGTGGCAGCATGAGTGCCACGCCTTCTGTGTAATGTGCGTCTTCCTATTCATGGCCCGAATACAGAATAATTTCTTCCGTGTTCGTTCTGACTTGCCCCGACTGTGTCCACCTCGTTTCACATAGCCCTAATACTGTGATGTTGTAGGCCCGTCGTTCCCTTGCTATTTGGGCTGCTTTGTTTGCTTCGAACATGGTTCTTGCGTTCCATGTTCCGATTTTTGAGATTTTCTTGGAAGACAAGAAGGGTATCAGCGATGTAGCTTCCTTACGGCTTTCATTGTATGACGTCATACTCTCCCCAGGAGGCCCTCCCTCTCCCAAGTTCAGTAAAGTACCTTTGGTCGATGTTTTCACAACAATCTGTGTTTACGGGAAAGGGTGGTTAGCTACGTAGACGAATTTATAATAGTGCATTTTGAAACACAACTGCGACAACGCCGGCTTAATCAGTTAATAATGATATCAATTTAATATATTACAATTACTTCGCAGGAATTATTAAATTATGATTTGAACATTGACATAAAAATACAACGTTTCTTATAAAGACAGAAACTTGGCACATATTTAGAAGTCTAAACAAGCTCGTTTTGAAGGCACTTGCTGTCAAACACGCATTCAACTAGCCTTCTCTAAATAAAATCTTTGCAGGACAAGCACACACAATCATCAATACAAATTTCGCTTTTACGCCGTAGAGGAGATTGTTGCAAGGCGAACAAACGAATCTTTTTGACACTGTGGCTAGATGTAAATTGACTTGGCGCGCGAATACATTGCAAATAGGCGACATTTTGCTACAAGTTATGGCTTTCCCATTTGCGTCTAACTTGAAATAATATTTGTCTGGTTTCCCCAGGTCTACCCTACCAAGGAACCTACCAAAACGCCAGTATATAGGCTAATATTAGACCTGTTCATTTCCAATTTCAGAATATGCTCCACCTAATATTATTTCTACACAGTAATAACAACGTTTATTTGATTAATGTCAGAACACAATTTGAGCGCAAACACGTTACAAAGTACTCCAAACAACTCTAGTAGTAGTAAGACGTAGGCCTACTGGGCGGATGATACATTTAAACCATAGTCTACGCAAAGTAAAACATACCCTAGTTGCTAATATATCTACATCAAATATATATATTTATATACACTACTAATGGTGTACGACTACACGATTCTCTTACAAATCATACACATGCACTCGCAATGCATGTCGCTTTCTTCTCCCCAATTGTTTTAGTCGTTGGCCGGTCGACCACCATCTGCTAATTGGCACAACGTCGACCGTGTAGGAGTTCAAACGTTTAGGCCTTAAACCTGTTCGATTCGGGCACAATTGTGCTCGATCTAAGTTACTCGTCAGCGTACATTTAATATTATACATACTTTATGTCCCGTATCTCACACAGGAGAGGACAGCACTCGAATCATTTCAGACGTGCCCTACTTGAGTAATTGTCTGATTCTTTCTGTGACACATTGCGATCTTCTATTTCCTTTAACACTAATCGCCCTCGTCACTACCCCAGTAGTTGCTCATCGAAATGACAACGCACATACTAGTGATTTCACACGATCCACGGAGCATATATGACGTAATCGCTTTGCTCCAGCCAACCCATGACTAACTGTGGAGGTACACACACAACATTCTGTTAATCAGATACTTCCATCAGAAAGCTGCCAGACATTCTCGCCCTCTGCTTGAGAATGCGGTTAGTCCAACATTAAATTAATTATCCAACAATTAGCCACCGTGCTATGACGAAAACTGAGGTTTTGCTACTGGTTTTGCATGTCATAAAACACCAGTATTGACTTGTAGTGTGCAGGCAGCAGTAAATGTCGTTAGTAATGCGAAAATAATAATAGGTTGACACAAGCGTGACAAAATAATGACATCATATAGAATTTCTGTATCGGGTTGTTGTCTCAGCATTGGGGTGCTTACATTGGCCAAATGTTTGTCGGACACTGCACCAGGCAAAATATCTGCCATTATTGGCCCACCATTGGCTAGAGGGACACGCCAATCTGGTGCCATTACTCCCAAACAAGATTGGGCAAAATGAAAATGTTATCTGGGTAAGTATCCATGAACATCAACAAGAAAATATAACATAGACAATTAAAGCTCACACCAAATAGGAATTGTAGATTGGGAGCATAGGTGAAAAACATCGACAGAAATGGAAGAAAATGACGATGAAGTAGATGGAAGATGACGTTGAGACGAAGGAGACGAGGACACCGAGCGAGGTTCCACGGAGGGCGAGTTCGAACGACGAAGTGGCTCGTGGCAACTGCGGCTGTAGCAATCTGACGCCTGGTCACCGGACGGCTCACTCAGCCAGCGAAGGCGCGGGCGGCGGTGGCGGCCGACTCGCCATGATCTTGCTCAGTTCGTTCATGTTCTTCTTCACCTTGTAGCGGAACACCCACGGGTTGTCACGTGACACGATCATTTTCGGCCGAGGCAGGAAACTGGGCAAAAAGAAACATACGCCCTCATACACACGCCCTCATTTTCAGAAATGGTATAATTATGAAAACATTTTACACCATGAAACAGGGATATACCAACGCTCTAACGTTGGTGGTGACCTTTCAGTAGTTCCTATCGCAATGCACAGCTCTTAAAGTCCCCAATTAACAAACTCAAAACAATAATCTTGCATTATATCTATAAATAATAGTTACAGAGAGAGAGAGAGAGAGAGAGGGGGGGGAGAGGGAGAGGGACAGAGACAGAGACAGAGACAGGGACAGGGACAGGGACAGGGACAGGGACAGGGACAGGGACAGGGACAGGGACAGGGACAGGGACAGGGACAGGGACAGGGACAGGGACAGGGACAGGGACAGGGACAGGGACAGGGACAGGGAAGGGAGGGGGGAGAGAGGGGGGAGAGAGAGGGGGAGAGGGGGAGAGAGGGGGAGAGAGGGGGAGAGGGGGAGAGAGGGAGAGGGGAGGGAGAGAGGGAGAGAGAGAGAGGGAGGGAGAGAGAGGGGGGGAGAGAGTTGTAGAAGCCATTCAACAACATGGCGGGCAAAGTGAAAAAGTAATTGAAGCTGTTTGGTGGTGCGTATTAATACAATGAAACATGATACCCGTAGGTGTCCTTTCTTTAAAACATTGTATCCACTGACAGAGCTGTTCACACGGACACCATCTCGGTATTCCTGAGAAGCATCCAGCCACGCTGCAGTTACGACACGAAGAATATTCGCTAATATACATTCCAATGCTCACTCGTCTGAATGAAGTCACGAACAGTTGCACAGGCCTTAGAACGACAGCGGAACCACTCAAACGCGGTTTTCTAACTACTGCGCTACCGCACCCCTCTCACCTGAGGTCGTCGCAGGTGTCCGACCGGTTGATGTAGGGATAGACGGGCGGCTGGTCTGTCTGCGAGGCGGCGCTGCGGGCGCTGCGGGCGCTGCTGGGCTTCGACATCGACGAGCGGCCGGAGTTGACGCGGGTCGGCGCCGTCGGGTCAGGCGTGTTCTGAGGCGGCTCCGGCGCCAGCTCGAGCAGGAACGGCGGAGTCCTCTACGACAACAGGGGACGACCGTTAGATCGCTACAGGCTTATGCCTGGTAACTGTAACGAGCTAGTGTTCGATGCAATTTACTTTGTGATAGTTCCCATTGTTCACAGGTCTTTTTGTAGGCATTTTACGTGTAATTTGAACGAGTGTAGACCCTCTATAATGTATAGGTTTGTACCGTATACCGGTATATTTTTATACGGTTTTGAAACGGTATCCCACACGGTGTGTTATATTACCAATATACACTACTAAAAGTAAAAGGTCACTTGAATCTTTTATAACCACTAAGCTTACTAACAATTCAAAGAAAAGACGACATTCAACTTATCCCGGCCTTGTGTTCCTTCTGAAATGCGGACATACATCCAGAAGAGTAGGTGGTACAAGTCGATCAATGACGTTGTCCCACAAAACCACGGTGTGGCGCCACTGTTACATAACCATACCTTCCTGCCCATAGCACGCAGAACGCCTCCAGAAAAACAGGTAGTGGCTTCTTGCTAACCATCCACGTACAGGTGCCCATCAAATGCATGTAAAACACCTAATGTCAATCTTATCAAAAGTACCTTCAACCTAACCCTAACCTTAACCACACCTAAACCCTGACACTAACCCTAAACATAACACTAGGGGAGACCGGGGCTAGTTGTAACATGGTTAAGTTGTAACAGAGGCCTTGCGGACAAAACTGCTAATGCAAATTATTCTGCAAGACGAGAGCATGTTCATCAACAAATTTGAACATGTCATGTGTAATATCACGTGAATCCGTCGACACGCCATAAAGTTAGGCCATTTTAAAAGAAAAGAGGTACTACCGTACCGGGGTAACTTGTAACACTTTAGCACACCTAATACTATGCCACTAATGTGTAATAAGACAGGCGTTTAATTATGCACCAATTATCTGCCGGAGATATGTGAGGATCCTTTGCCATGACAAAAGTTTCGAACGGTTAAGAAACTCACCCTCAATCCTGAAATGTGTGAGTTTTTTCAAGTTACCACGTGCCGGGGTAACTTGTAACACTTTAGGACACCTCATATAACTCATTATGCCACAAACGTATAATAGGCCGGGCAATTAATTATGCCCTGGTTACCTGCGGGAGACATGTGTGGACCCTTTGGCATGAAAAAAGTTTCGATCAGTTAAGAAACCCGTCCGCAATCTTGAAACGTGTTGTTTTTGTTACAACTAGCCCCTGTCTCCCCTAAACCTAAACCTTATTCCACATAAGAGCGACCAAAATGGGCACCTGTACGGGGTGGTTAGCAAGAAGCCACTACCAGAAAAACACCATATAGCGTTCTCTATACCGTATGAAACATACAGGACAGACCGCCACGGTACAGAGACAAACAGTGCACGGGTATAGTCTTGGTGCAGCGCGAGAGCCCGGATGAGACAGACAGGCCACTTGACAAGAATGTATTGCGGCAAACAGGCAAAGAAAGTAGAGACAGAACCGCACAAAAGAGAAAAGAAAAGGGAATACCAGTGCCAGTGCCGAGACGGAATAGCTACGCCAGAAGGTACACGAGAACAATTTTGGGAAGACGACAGATGGAATTGCAAGATTTGAAAACGTCGACATTTGAACACCCTGTAACCCATATTCCGACGGTACGAACTGAGGAGTCAAACCGATAATGATAGCCTAGTTGAAAGGTGCTGAGGCGGAAGTTCCGGCTGCAAAACATCTTCTGGTCATGCGCCGAGCTGACTACCGGATTGCATGTTTTTGGAGAGCCTGAAGATGGAATTTTGGCGGGTCTCAGTGGGGCGAGTGCAATCGGAAGATTTGCGTCGCATCCAAGAAATCCAAGAAGTAAAGCAACAACACGAACGGACCAATAGCGAGGCCAGTCTCACTCCAGACCTCAGACCTCAGACCTCAGACCTCAGACCTCAGACCTCAGACATCAGACATCAGACATCAGACATCAGACATCAGGCACAACAACAACACGAACGGACCAATAGCGAGGCCAGTCACTCCAGACCTCAGACCTCAGACCTCAGACCTCAGACATCAGACATCAGACATCAGACATCAGACATCAGACATCAGACATCAGACATCAGACATCAGACATCAGACATCAGACATCAGACATCAGACATCAGACATCAGACATCAGGCACAACAACAACACGAACGGACCAATAGCGAGGCCAGTCTCACTCCAGACCTCAGACCTCAGACCTCAGACACTCAGACATCAGACATCAGACATCAGACATCAGACATCAGACATCAGACATCAGACATCAGACATCAGACATCAGACATCAGACATCAGACATCAGGCACAACAACAACACGAACGGACCAATAGCGAGGCCAGTCTCACTCCAGACCTCAGACCTCAGACCTCAGACCTCAGACCTCAGACCTCAGACCTCAGACCTCAGACCTCAGACCTCAGACCTCAGACCTCAGACCTCAGACCTCAGACCTCAGGCACAACAACAACACGAACGGACCAATAGCGAGGCCAGTCTCACTCCAGACCTCAGACCTCAGACCTCAGGCACAACAACAACACGAACGGACCAATAGCGAGGCCAGTCTCACTCCAGACCTCAGACCTCAGACCTCAGGCACAACAACAACACGAACGGACCAATAGCGAGGCCAGTCTCACTCCAGACCTCAGACCTCAGACCTCAGACCTCAGGCACAACAACAATACGAACGGACCAATAGCGAGGCCAGTCTCACTCCAGACCTCAGACCTCAGACCTCAGGCACAACAACAATACAACTTGGCACGGTTACAGAACGAGTCAGACTGTCTAGCTAATCGCCAT
>JAODUO010000085.1:467500-512500 GCA_025642075.2 Ridgeia piscesae | reverse complement strand
GCCTACTCACTGTTAGACACCTCTCAGTCAAGTATCGTGGGCACAGACACTGATGGTAGGGCTATTTCTAGGACTGAGCAACATCTGCAACTGTGGAAAGACAGGACTTCGCGGGAAGGGAGACAGGCAGATGGCGTTCTTTCCTCGAACGCACCCAGAATCAAACAACCTGTCCGACGGAGTAGTGACTGCCACGTTCCTACCATACAGCACAGCCCCTTCTATCCGTATTGATATTTCATCCTCATCGAATCGCTCCGTGAAGTATGGAGTTGAAAAATGGAACGCTTATGGTGGACACAAACAGGAAACACATTATCAGTACTGCTGGCTGATATCTGACGAATGTTTTACAGTTGTGTATACATATGGATGGATGTCGTACGACGCTATTCTTTACCGCTCAATGACAATTTCGTGAATTACTTCTCGCAGAATAAAACGTACACGACACATAAACACTTAAAAAAATATTGTATTACTTTACCAGTTAAGTTGCAATTATGATTGTAAATAGTTTGCATTGTTTGTTTATCCCCGTTTGAAGACCTTCCTTTATTCGTCTGTTTCTTTCGTCTAAACTGTTCATTGCAATTGTTATTGTTATCATAACGTATTACAACTGAAATCTCTTTTAATGATACAATGAATCCACAATAGTCCCCACGTGGCTGCTCGGTCACTTCCCTTCCCTCCTGTTTCCCTCGCCCTGAGCGACTTCTGGGACATCTGCAATTGGATTCTTGGCCAATCTTGTTCTAGACATGTGCAATTACCTATCAATGCCTTTTATCCACGCAGTCAGAATGTTCATCTCACTGTACACCTTCAATAAAACCTAGACTACTTCGATCGTACGAACACTTAGGATACGTGAGGCTTTCTAGTTTCTTGGTCGACCTGGGTTTCCGTCTACCTATATATAGCCATTTAAGCGTTAGGCCAGTCGGCCACATAACATTGTGACGTCACTTGGAGGTTTTCCAATTGACCTCGTTTATCCTCCTTAGCTACTCATCCACCTGTTGACAACTTTGGTTTGTAAACGGATCAGATCTGCTTAATCCTTTGTCTTGATGCGCTGTTGATCTGTGAATTTCGGCGCATGAAACGTTGTCTTTGTGGTGTCGAGGCCTCGGTATGAGAAATGCTATAATATTGCATTCGGATAGTGCAGTTTGGATACTGTTCATTGTATGTTGCTATTTAATCTTTGCAAATGGACTGTCGCCCCATTGAACCAGGCAGTAGGGACCTATAATGCGACTATGCGAGGCAGGTGCTTTATAATTAGAATCCAAGAAACTATAGTCGAACTTAAGCATTTTATATTTTTAATGTTTTCCTCGTAGACAATGTTTTTTCTCTTAGACAATGTGTCCCCCGGACAATGTTTTCTCGTATAGGCCTACAATGTATTCCTCCCAGACGATGTGGGTCATCGGGCGCTAAGCTGTGAATGATTGATCTATTACCTCGTGGTGACGAACTCAGACCTGCGCACTTTCGAATGTCCCATATCGGAGTACCGCCTTTTATGGAGTAATTCAGTTGTTCGGAAGGTAACATGTAATGCAAATAAAACTATCGCAGGAATCACGCGCTCGCGGCGAATTTCACGAGAAAAACTGTCTCCCACGTCACGATTACAGTTACGGTTATGGTGTAGACACTGGCGTTTTAGGTCTAGTCTAACCTCGTACCAATACAATAGCAATACAATTAGTATATGTCGACGTTTGAGCGAACGGGTTGTGGCGTTTTAGGTCTAGTCTAACCTCGTACCAATACAATAGCAATACAATTAGTATATGTCGACGTTTGAGCGAACGGATTGTGGTGTTTAAGTAACGATGCTGCAGCGTGTTTTCTTAACGTTTGGTAAATATTGCTACCATGATTGTCATGTACCAACTGCCAAACTATCCTGTCGAGGGACGGACGTTTTTGCTAGTTATTATAGTAAACCTTTGTGCGACTGAGTCAGATCACTTAGCAAACAAGCTAGGTGTCATTGACAATACCCCCATTATCAGTGATCTACTGGCGATTGACGCGTATACATGACCAACTCGACTGACTGCCAGATTACTACTTATTTACATTTACAGTAGGTAAAAAACTCGCACGTCGAAAACACGACAGGGTAGGCTCAAACAGTCACGTTGAAGTCGATCTCGTCTCGCTAAATAGGACACTTGAGAAAAACACAAAGGACGCGCTGCACCACGGCCGAGACCACACTGAATATAATCATGGGATTGAGACCTTCATAAAACCACAACGTGTCGATAAACGCAAAATATACTGACCAGGAAGAATTTAAAATGAACAGATTAAAGACAGAAGTGATAATTTGATAGATGGTAAATTACCTTTTTTGAACCCAACCTTTATGGACAAAACGGGGAATAAATACTAGGCCTATAAATACTAGGCCTATAATACAAAGACAACTAAATTGAAAATAACACAACTAAATGTCAGCTGGACTTTAAAAAATAACGCATGTAGCCATACACTAAATAGGAATATACGTATTATGGTTTCATTGAAGTCATTATGCAATGGTTTCAAACTTTGATTAGATTTAGTGCATGGTTATCCACCAATCCCCCTCACGGAAACCCTTCTGACACACAAGACACAGACAACGAAACACTCACTCTAGAGGCGACATTATTCCTGAACTTGATGTAACTCTTGCTGCGGATGGCGTTAACCGGAATCTCGATGGCCGACGCGCGCAGCTTGACGGGCGGGAAGAAGCCCGTCACTCCGTTGGCATAGTACCTCTGTCTCGGCGCGATGCCAGCCTCGACGCCGTAGAACCGCGGCTTGCTGAGTGGCTTCGTTCGCGGGGAGCGGAACTGGCTGGGGAAAGTGGCCGCGCTCGCCGGGTAGACCCCGGCGTACGTGCGCGGACTGTACATGTCGGTGGAGGGCCGGCCGAACGCGAGGTGAGGCTGGAAGAGCGCCGAGCGATCAACGACACTGCTCCACTGTGGCGACGGGCGCGGAGTCAGCATGGCGCGCGCGCTGAAGTTGTATATCGCCGACGGCGGTTTCGCATGGTTGATCGAAGGCAGCATGGCGGCCATCGGGGCGGCGAGCGAGCCCGCTGCCACCGTCCGTTGGATCGCCCGCCCGCGCGAGGGGAGACCAGAGTCCGTCCACGCCGCACGTGCTACCACGGGTGCAGTCGTCTACCCGCCAAAATCGCGGGGTTTTTCGGGTGGTAAACGCGCGGGTAATTCCTCCGTTCCCACACCGCCGACAAGTATTGGACCGTCCTCGCGCGCCGGCGAGAAGCTTAATTGGATAATCCACGCGGCGCACGGTCAGAATTGCCATACACCTATTGCGTTCAGGCGTATCAATAGATTCATTATGTGGCCAGCAGTCGTGTGCTGTAAAGTCAACAACACAACCGCCAGAGTACTCGACCAGAACTGTATTATCTGAAAAGCTGGCAGCGCTTTTAGGTTGCTTGAGAGTATTGATCGACTGATTTCGTCTTCTCTCTCGCGTCCAGTTTCTTCGTGGCTGTTGTTCAATTCAACTGTTGAATCGATGTGAGATCATTGCTTCTGTCTCTGCGAATATTGAGCCCTTGGAGTCGGTTAGTGTTTGGCAGGTCACACGCGGTTCCGAAGTGCAGCAGTAGTCTAGACTAATCTTCATTGATGAATAGTTATATGGTTTTATGATGATGTTTATGGTGTTGATACTCACATACACATGCCATCGGTTCTGGTGTCAGTTTTGTTTGCTTTGGATACCCATCGGACGCGCTGGTATCTACATACTGCTAAAATGTATAAAAACGCCATCTGCAAAGTTGGCGAGACTACAAATCTACACAACTTCAAGCAGTGCGCAATGTAGAAGATGCACATGCAACTGGCGCAAAACATCTCGAGAGTTGATCGCTCGCGTATACTCTAGCGAGGGTTGGGTGTATAGCTGTGTACCCTAGGTCGAAATCCAGTTGAACCGGTATTTTTATAAGGTCTTGTGTGAACCCGGGTTTCAAAAAAGGGTTACAATACGGTATGTTACCTGGCCAATGGGTAATACTAAAAGGTCTTTTGAATCTTTCATAACCGTGCTAACGTCATAAAAACTGACCGAATAAACGACATTCAACATAGCCTAGCGACCTCTAGCGGTCGTGCGAAAGCGCACCGGAGAAGAGCGGATGGGACAATGCAGTGGATCAACGCGTTGTCCAACCATGCCACAGTGTGGCGCCACTGTTACATAGCCACACGTTTCCGACATAGACCATGAGGTACGCCTCTAGAAAAAAACGTGTAGCGTACTGTACATCATGTGAAATATACGGTAGGCACAACGTACCACATAGTGGCAAACGGTTCTCAGCCCTAGTTGGATCCATATAGACCCACCATCTGCATCTGCGAAAACATTGTGACACACCTCCAGGTGTTGAGGCCCCTGGGTGATCACGAGTGACGTCATATCGACGGTGTCATCAACATGGAATATATTATGTACACATTTACTTTCTTTCAGCGAACACTGTGAGTGCTCCTAGTCCTACTGTCCATAATAACATTCTATATATGTGGACTTCGACACACCCAACGAAGGGGCGGGTCTAGGCATAAGAACCCAAACATGTTGACATCAAACACTAACGTAGCAGACATGCTACGATCCAGTTTGTTCGAAACAGCGAAATGAGCCCGAATGGTTTGTATAATGCTGCATCGATGCTTAGAAGAAGAGTCATTTACAAACAAAGCAACATTTCGTTTGAAGGATCATTCTCCCTCCTGGGACATAGACCGTCCCCAACAACATGTCTGAGTCGCCTGTCCAGTCGTCTCAAGGGCTGTTTGTCATGCAAAATTAGCCGTGGCTGATCCCTATGCGATGTGCCGAAGTTAGCCGAGTCAAACTAATAATTGACTTCGCCAGTTGCGACTGCGTCAGCCGTGAGAAGAAATTGAAGACGGGTACGCAACTGGTGGGAATCATAATAAAATTGTAATGACCCGTTGGTTGAACCATGTTCATGAAGTCAAAACCACAGATCCAGTGAGCGATTTCATTGGCTGAGTTTAAATTCAAAGATTTGCAAAGCTATGAGCCACGGGCACTGCTGGCTGTCATTGATGCAATCAGCAGCAACGACCCTTGGGTGTCCAGTATGCGCTGTCATGTGCCTTCTCTCGCGCTGTCTCGTGCCTTCTCTCGCGTGTGTCCCGTAGTGTCCACCTGGAGATATCTCCCACATTTACTCTTCGTTCGACATATTTTCCGCTTGCCTAGGGGCTTCCATGTCAAAGCTTCTCTGGCGATGATTGACGCTGGTTTCCGTCCATCTTCTCTTCAGCAGCATGAACCGTGCTAAGGCCAGGCGACGGTGTCTGAGGCAGCCCAACGTCAGGTCTGGTGTGTTCTGTTGGAACAACACAAGTTGTGACACCGGTCACCGGACACCGTTCGGGACAAGAATCAAGTTGGCAAGCATCTATTTTATATATATATATATATATATATATATATATATATACAGAATATATATATATACACATATATATATATATATATACAGAATATATATATATATATATATATATATATATATATATATATATACACGAATATATATATATATATATATATATATATATATATATATATATATATATATACACAATATATATATATATATATATATATATACAAGATTTTGTATTATATAGAATATATGATATATATATATATACACGATAAATACAATAATATATACATATAAAACAATAATATTCCGAATATATATATATATATATATATACACACGAATATATATATATATATATATACACGAATATATATATATATATATGGAAATGGTACATATTATAGCATTGCTGACATCTGTCATATATTCATATATTCATATATATATATATATATATATATATATATATATATATATATATATATATATATACATATCATATATATATATATATATATATATATACATATACATATACATAACATACATACATACATACATACATACATACATACATACATACATACATACATACATACATACATACATACATACATACATACATACATACATACATACATACATACATACATACATACATACATACATACATACATACATACATACATACATACATACATTTAATGGTGTGTAGTTCGACGTAGTCTTCAAAAAATGTTAGTGTTTTGTTGAATGGGCGTGCCGCAGGAACAGTACATGTGGTGGGGTAGTTTAGTCGATACCGAGCGTATGCACATTTTTAACAAAGCGTATGCAAGGATAAATAATGTAGTACCAAATACTAATAGTATCTGCACGTTGATACTTCCATTTAGATAACATAATTATGTATAGGTTAAATTGGCCTCCCATTTTTTAAAACCTGTAGTAAATATAATAGACTCATATTTCGACGTGGGATTGTTTTTGACGATACCGAGCGAATGACATAGACGCACTGATTTTGGAGAGAGTTTAAAATATTAGTCGACGTTTTTTCTCACATATTTGTCTGATGTTACTTAAGGTATGAGACAATGATAGATTAGAAATGCAGCCATTTTTTATTCTATTTGTTATTACGTTTATACGTATGGTGATGCCTAGCGTATACACGAGAACGAGTGTATGCAAATCAAATATCTAAAATTACGTACTGCTGCCATTACTAGAAGAAAGGGAGAGACGCGAGGAAGGCAACAGCCTAATCACGGATGATAAGATGTTGATTGTGGAATTTCTGAAGAGATCAGAAAACAGCAATGAGTTACTTTGAAAGAATGATCAAATCAGGGGAAGAGAAACCTTCTCACTGACAGACATTATGCAAAACATCTACAGGAAGTTCTGCCTTGAATTCAGCGACATAAAGATATCATTTACTGCATTCTGCAGGGGGAGACCATCCAATGTCAAGCTCAGAGATACGTGTGCCTATGTCAGTGTCACGCAAACATGTCCATGACGGCGAATGCCTCCAAAGTGCTGCCAAAGTCCTTATCTGAATTAACCTCGATGAGTGAGTGATGAAACCATAACGGAGAAACTGAATGACGTGGACTGCACAAGACCGTTTCAAATATAAACTGTGGATCAAGAAAGACGTGCACTACAAGATCACCCTCAGCACAAATTGAAGTGGTGGAGGACATTGACACATTCTCGTAAACACTGATGAGAGAACTCCCAGAATTCAGAGGACATTGTGGCAGGGCCTCCTCACAGTACGATCAAATCAGACATATCACAGGTAAGCTTATAGCTTATGACGGAAGCCACATGCAGTGAATGGCTTATTGGAGGCACACACCATTGTGCCAGTGGACAACACCCTTAAGATGAGAGGCATCTCATGTTACCATGACTGTTGATATGAAGGGGGCAGATATTTCATCCACACTGCGACGGGTGGAGAATCGTCGCTGTCATCTGTGATCAGTTGGAGGAAGATCCACGTGAAGCAAGCTCCAGCAGTGGCCATCATTACAATTTAAGACAATAGTCTAAAACGATCAGATGGTGTCAACTATCGAAGAGTAAAAACATGTTGGCTGTGTTGTACACATTGCTGAATAAAGCACGTGTTTAGTTCATATCATTCTTTCGTAGCATTTGAGTATAGTAAACAGGTTTAGTAGTTTGTCGATGAGGTAATTGCCATGCTTATCACTTACTAATGCAGCAAATTACCGTAGCAGTAAGCACATTAGTACAATAAGTTGCTTATTTATCATTCTGATTAGCAGAATGTATTCGATGCTTACACATAATTAATTTGGTTAAGAGTAGAATTTCACGTGATCTCCGCCTGTTATTGAATCATTAAAAAGAATAACAGATTTGTCTGATGTCCTATATTTATTGAACCACTGTATACACTAAAACAATATTGTCTTTTGTCACTAGACGATCAACAGCAGACGACCAACAGTTCGTGACGGCGTCCATTACCTAAAAGGAAGACTGTTTAATCATCCCGAACATTAAAAAATAATCGACATGACAATTACTTGGTTAAAATATACTTCCTGTCACAATGACGACGTCTGAGTTAAACGAGAACTGTATTTCCTCAGAAATAGTGATGACTGGAAAATAGTGAACGTAACAGGGCAACACGCCGAGGCCAGGCAGAATAAGACAAATGCCCCTTAGAACAAGTATTTTATATTTTGAAAATACTAATGAAGAATGCCTTTCAGCGATACCGAGCGGATTCAGAATACAGTATCCGCATAAGGTTTGTTCCGTTGAAAAGGTAATTGTTCGTTTTATACCTGCTTTTACGGTGATACTATACAAGCAGTTCCTCTTAGAATGACAAGTAATCATATGACCGCTTTACTCGTTTTACGGGGTACCGAAATGTATTCTAATTTCTAAATTGCATAAAAACAAAAGAATGTTTACAAACATTGCCACTTCTGTCCATTTTGAACCATAAAACTGTCACAGGCTCAAACAAAATAAAATAGAACACTTAGCGAAAAAATGAAATACCATAACATGTATATTAGATACATTGACATGACGTGCATATCGCTCGGTATCGCGCAACATGGACACCCAACTTCAAAGCGATGCAGGAGAGCCGGTTTTACTAATTAAGCTATCCAAATTTATTTCCTGTCTACATTGACATGTTATTTATTAATGACTGAAAGGAAAATGTGAAATACTGAATTCTAAAATTACCCCCCAAAGCAGATAACTGACCATATGCATACATACATATATACTTACATACATACATATATACATATGAATCTCATGATAAGGTATTCCCGTATTCCTGGTGAGGTGCTCGTTGTCACATCGCAACGAGACAACACAATGTTTATACTTTCATCAAGAATTGCCGAGTAGGCCCTACACAGCTACAAGCATTAATGGCTGTCGTACATTTATACATTCACGTACGCACCGACAAAAACAGCCAGGTACGCACGCGTGCGTGCGTGTGCATATATATATATATATATATATATATATATATATATATATATAGTGTGTGCGTGTGCGTGTGCGTGTGCGTGTGCGTGTGCGTGTGCGTGTGCGTGTGCGTGTGCGTGTGCGTGTGCGTGTGCGTGTGCGTGTGCGTGTGCGTGTGCGTTTGCGTGTGCGTGTGCGTGTGCGTGTGCGTGTGCGTGCGCGTGCGCGTGCGCGTGCGCGTGCGCGTGCGCGTGCGCGTGCGCGTGCGCGTGCGCGTGCGCGTGCGCGTGCGCGTGCGCGTGCGCGTGCGCGTGCGCGTGTATTAATCGGTGGTTTGCGTTATAGCCAAAAAACGAGTGGACAACGAGGACAACAAATTACTAATAAAATGGTTCACCAATTATGTAAATATTAACAGAATTGGATCGTTTTACTGATTACCTGATCAGGAAAGGCGACGTTGATCTTAATAGTATTGCATATAGGCCAGTGCTCCGCAAACTCTTAAGCCCTGAGCTTCTGAGGAATTCTACACTATGACAAGACTTGGGTTCACATAATGAACCGTATCATAAAAAAATGTTCATTACATTTAAATAAAAGTGAACATAATCTGAATCAGAAAAGAATTATCTATACATTGATGTCCACACCGTTGTTGTATGACTAACTGAAACTGATTAAAATAAAATTTACATGTATCAAAAATCCAAGACGGCCGATAATATAGGCCTATATGAAAATCAGTTTTGTTTTGTTGATTCCTCCATAATTATAAGCAATTATTTTATCAATTATTATATCATTGCAAGATATTAGGTGTTCTTCAATGAGTAACACAAAAACTAACACTCATACATCAATTGGTTACTATTTTATAACACTCAGGTATTTGGTCCAACACAAAGAACAACAACCCCATTACAATGAACGGAGAGCCACTGGAAGAGACAGAGTCATTCACATACCTGGGCAGTACAATCAACAAAAATGGAGGCACAGAAGAAGACGTCAAAGCAAGGATACAGAAAGCAAGCGTTGCATTCATCATGTTGAGAAAAATTTGGAGCGCAAAACAAATCAAAACTAACACCAAACTGAGAATATTCAATTCAAATGCCAAGGCAGTTTTACTCTATGGATCGGAGACATGGCGAAGTACACAGAAGACACTAAAAAGAATACAGACCTTCATCAACAAATGCCTGCGTAGAATCCTACACCTGAAGTGGACAGACAAGATATCCAACACTACACTATGGAAAATGACCAAGCAACTACCCATAGAAAATGAAATAAAGAAGAGAAAATGGAGGTGGATAGGACATACACTCAGGAAACCACAAAACACCATCACCCGTCAAGCCATCACATGGAACCCCCCAAGGAAGAGGCGAAGAGGTAGGCCACGAAACACCTGGCAAAGAGACACGGAAAAAGAAACGAAGGAGATGGAATACACCAGGAGAGAAATGGAGAGGATGGCCACGGACAGAAAACGGTGGCGTTCCTTGGTCGATGGCCTATGCTCCCAGCGAACAAACAGGCATAAGTAAGTAAGTAACTATTTGGTCCTGTTTTTCTCAAATCAAGATTGAAATAGTACATACAGCAAATGACACTGCCATCACAAGTGCTATGTGGAATATAGCACATCCTAGTACAAAGCAAAATTATATTATATAAATCAGAATAAATTTGCCTACACTGTGTCATCAAAATTACTGTCGCGTGACTACAAAACATATTGAAAATAATCAGAATATTAGTTATATCAACATTCCAGACAAGAAACAATTATTTGACAGCTCAGAATCGAATGAAATATCGCCGATGTCAAACACGGCTGTATCAACGTAGCTGCTGCTTTTCACATTTTCATCCAAATCATTGGACATGCTAATATAACAATTACAATTCTTGCTCTACGATCGACAGCTAATTTGATTTTGCTAGAAATTATAGTTTTTCTTGATAGATATATGTAAACTTGGTGTCAAACTGTCGGTAAATCTCCTGTCTACATCCGGGTATAATTTGACGAACTTACTGCGAAAAACTAATGACATCTAGCGATTATTCTTAGGTAATTATAATGTTGTGTTTTGTGCAACATTTAACTATCAACTATCATCATTTTAGCCATATTCCAACAACGTCGTCGGAAAGTGGTGACGTACGTTGTCTGCCAAAACAACTTTCAAATAATATCGATGACGTTCCCGATGATATTCGCGCTGGGAATTCCGATATCGCTCAACCACATGTTGCAAGCAGGTGCCAACCATTTTCGTACTGTCTCAAGCAGTCCCAAAGTTTTATTCATCTGTGTCCTTCCATCATCTTATATTTGTTTACTTTTTTTCGATATTGGATAGTGTCAAGGCGGTGGTAGAATTGCAGATAATGGTAGTTCTACCACTTTTAGAAAATGTTGTGCTTTTATAAGCACTTTTAGTGCTTATAAAAACAAAACAAAATCTTTCACGATGAAACTGTTTATTTTAAATCTATAATTTGACGGCGGCAATGGAGATTTTTATGCAAATCAGCTTCGTCATATTCAAACGTTAGCGAGAAATATGACATCGTCAGACTTGTACAAACGAACTTGCAAAGAAGCAGCGAGGTTGGTAAATCGACCACTAGATAAAAAAAAGTTTAATAGTAGACTGTCCATTGAACCGATCAATAGCGGGCTCACATCTTCAACCCGTGTATCGTCTTTGTCACAAAAATATCTTACTGCAGTACAAAACTAAAAAAATCGACATCGTTTTCATAATTATGGGCTAAAGGTTACTTCCATGGTGAACAGTAAAAAATGTATTCTACATCTTGCAGGAGCCGCCAATTGGTTGAGCCAATATTGCATGTATAACATAAGTATTTTCTTAGCGCGTGCTCGCGGGCTGGCATAAGCCTTATACTCTAGGCAGAATTGTTATGGCAGACGTATTTGTGCGCAGTGACGTCATGTCACGTTTGTTGAATTATATCTGGATGAACGTTGGCTCAGTCGAATCGGCGAGATGAGATCTGCTGCATAGGTACGAGACCTGTATAAGTATGTTATAATAATGTTAACATAAGGTGTCTCTCTCTCTCGTGTGTAAAGTACAATGATTGATCACCTACGAAGTGTTAAAAATATGTTAAAACGAAATCTAGAATTTCTAAGAAAAAGTTGATAACCATCCCATTCTGAGTCGGACATCATATATATATATATATATATATATATATATATATATATATATATATATATATATATATATATATATATACACACACAAACACCCATCTTCTTCCAGGTGATGTCTTCCCCCGGCGTTGGCGATCAGGTCCCTCCAAACCTCACGGTCGTTGGTTGTTCTTAGCATTTCTCTATTGCGCTCTTTCCACTCCACACCATATTGACATACATAGACGCACGTACGTACGTACGTACGTACGTACGTACGCACGCCACACGCGCATACGCACGCACGCGCGCGCACGCACGCACGCACGCACGCACGCACGCACGCACACACACACACACACACACACACACACACACACATAAACTAGTGTTTCTCACAGATCGTCCGAGGCGGATCTCCGTATCCACCGGTTATGACGACACGTTCGCCATTAACGATGACGCTGCTGGAAGCGAGTGAACACGTCCAGCGATACGCCCTCGAGTCGTCGGACCGCAGCAAGGACCGGCGCCGCTGCTATCTGCTCCAGCTGCTCCTACGGCCCGTCTACGGGGGCGGCCCGCTCCCTCCGAACGTCCACCGGAATTTGCCCCGTGTTGTCAACGGCATCCCACTCGTGCCAGGCGTAGCGACGGACAAGGTAGGCGGGGCGAAGGTTTTCGTTTGTCAAAATTATTCCGAATTCTATTTAGATGTAATAGTTTAAACACACAAACATAGACATACACCCTCACATACGTATGTCCGACCGTCCGTCCGTCCGTGTCTCTACTATGCGCTGTAACTGACACCCGCAAATGGTGCTCTTCCAACGACCCACTAACAAGTATTCCCTTTTATCTCAACAATCACCTGACGGTAGCCACGCATAAATGATTTGTGGGATAAAAAAAATTGTGTGATAAAAAACAGCAACCAGAATCCGTATCACAACGGTAGACAGGTGGTGTATATTTTTTTGGCTCTTTGACTTTTGTCTCATAGTTAAGTTCTAAGTATCAAGCGACGATTATTTTGCCTCCGTCGAAGGGTCCGTTGAGCTGGCGCTACGTCGAGGCCGGAGACGCCAACCTGGCGATGTTCCTCAGTGATCCTTTGACGTCGGTCGAGGCGGAGACGACACGTATGCAGGTACAGGACACGCTCGCGACAAACGGCGAAAATGTGTTTGGCGACGAAAGCATTAGGGCAACAGTCATCCTGTCCGTGTGCTTCCGGTTCGACTGCGCGGCATTTGTCAACGACGTTGCGCAGCCGCAAGACCAAGGGCTGCACTTCCGGTAGCGAGCATACTATGATTACCAGAATATCAAATACATATTGAGAAAGAAATTCTTGCGTTGTCATTCAGTTATCATTTTACAGGTTACTCGTACAATGACTGTATATTCATTATTTCAGTTTATCAACAGAGGACCTTTGTAAGTTCATAATATGCAACAGACGAACACCCAATCAATTGTACAAGTGTTTAATGCAGCAAATGCACATAACATAATATAGCAACATCGTGAGAAGACAAAATGTAGTCTGTGAGCTTCCTGGCAGTTTCTTGTCTCGCAGGATAAGTCACTGTCACGTGGGGTCGTCTCTCTCAACTTGCGTCTGCCCGTGTCCTGCTCCCGGTATGCCCGTTGCTGAAGCAGCTTCGGCGCCCCTGTCAGTCCCTTCTTCCGTGTCAACAGAGTTCTTATGTCCACAAGCCTGTGAGGCGGCAACGTCTTCGTCGTCACTAGCGTCTTCATATTCGGAACTACAAATATATAGATAGATAAACAAAATTAATTCATTACAGCCACCCACTTTGCCTTGTAAACATGTGCACAGATGGTCACGCAGGAAAGCGTGCAGAGGAGAGCAACTGAAATGATTCAAAAACTGAGATATCTAAACTACAAGATACCGCTAAAAGAAGGTGGTTTATAACACTAAACACAAGAAGATTAAGAGGAGAACAGATAGAGGTATTAAAAACACAGAATGGATATGAAAATATTGATAAAATACTTATTCACAATTAAGAATGATAATTATGACTAAAACGGACTGTAAGTAAGATGTCAGAAAGTATTCTTTCTCACACTATAAATGAATGCTATTTGAATGTGGCAGAAGTGACTAGTCACCTGTCTGAAGGTGGTAGGTCGTACGTCCGGTTGTGTGTATTATATTCGTCATCTGAATCGGCACCAGCAGCTCCTGTACAACCAACGTAACTCTTTACACAGTGGCCCTGATAACAGAGTGTCTGTATGGTTAGCCATGGGAAATTAGTATAACCAGATAGCTGACGATACGTCATACGTGTATTCATACCAGTGTTTGACCATGTGTACTAGACCCAAAGATATGCAAAATTTGAGAAAAAGATACCAATGAGTTTTGAACAAGTTTGGACAAAAAATCATATATCATTTGGGGGTGAACCAAAAAGAATACGCACATACGACATCTGCAAAAAATATGACACAATCATTAACTGAGCCACCAGTGCGAGTAATGAGAGAGTTGACTGACCCGTAATCTTCTCCAGATACAGCTTCTGTGCAGCAACGACCGCTGCACTGTCAGTGCAGGCGGCGTACATCTCAAGGGCTTCCTCATTCACCTCGTAGAACGTCCTCCCCCACTTAAACTTGTGCAGCAGCACGCTGCCAAGCTCCTTCAACCCTGAACACAGTATAACTGATTGTCCCATTTGTGGTCAAGTTAACGTTTTGTCATTTCTCACCATCACTGCCCCTACTTAAATAGTTGCAGTGGCATCCCGTTGAGTATTGAATTCAAATTAGCTACTGTTAGTAGTGTATCACATACCGTGTACTTCCTACTCAACAACCATCTTACTTGATCAGTTTCTGAATTTTTAGATATTGTGATAACCCTTAAAAAACCTTCAATAACTCTTTGTACAAAAAACTAAGTCGACTGCGGATACTGCTGAAACATTTTACATGTATCTGGGCATATCAAATGGGTTCGTAATGGGCAGCTGTAAATGTTTTCCCCACTCACCGACAATGTAGAATATTGCTGCATAAGCCTCCACACAAGATAGCTTGCATGGCCGGCCGTAGTTGATGGGGTTGACGGCCACCAGGTAGGGCAACAGTCGCGGCTCTCGGCTCACCATCTTACCAAACGGAGTCTCCTCCAACTTGGCCCAAGAGCAGTCGATCACGGCAATGCCATGCTGCATCACCATCTGTCTGCTCGGGAGAAACAGTGACATGGAGGTCAACAAAATGATGTGTTAACACAGAGGCACTACACATGCTATTTTCCATTTCTCTAAAATGTCTTGTAAAAAACATTTGTTTTATCTTTCTTAACACAAATAATCATGTTAAAACACATCATCAGTTAATCAAAACTGCATATCAGAATTAATATAATTTACAGCAATAGTATTAATTTGATAATAATGTCATAATGATGATGTAGGTCTTAATACATTTAACATTACTCTTAACCAATCCTCTGGGAAGCAAAATAAAATGCATAACAAATTTTATGAAGAATTTGCGATTTTATATCAATATTTATTATGGACAAATTGGCAGTAAATATCTTTTTAAGAATCATGCATTTTGTACAAACAAAAAGTACACATCCATTCTACACACCTGTCTTCCATCGAGACACATTTTGTGGCAACAGGTGAGAGAACAATGCCACCGAAACGTTGCTGCAGTTTGAGAGTCTTCACGTAGCCAAGACGAACCAATTTGCGCCCGGAGCACTTCCTTGGGTCGCATTGTTCCAAGTCCCACATAGCGAGATGACAGGGAAACTGGGACGGGGCATAAAATGGGACATCACCTTCCTTATCCTCTCCCTCCCGTTCAGCTTCTATGGAGAACAAAAATGCAGTTATACATTTTCATAAAAAGGCATTATTTTATTTAACTATACAAGAAGCTTATAATAATAATGACTTATTATGCACCAATATCCTCAAAGATCAAGCTCAGTGGCGTGACAAAACCAATTATATTGTAAGAAATTTGCTTATGAGTATGCTACATATCTGTGTGCCATGCACTTGACTTCTATGTGATTGTACTGGACAGGAGTTACTGTTACTTGCTTACACCAATCACAGCAGTTACCACCATTTATACTTGTGGTGCCACCTAGGGAATGAAAAAGTAAAAATCTCAACTATCTTTGGAAGTGAATGAATATTAAGAAAAGGTATTGTGCCTAAATCCTTGAAAAGAAAAAGAAGTTTAATTGAGATATACTTACACTGGCTCCAAGTTACGATATAATATGTAAATGACTTGTCAAAATACTGTTTTTCTTCTTTTTCTTATAAAAAACAGTAAGTAGTCAAAAGTTACATAATTGTTATATTATGTACCTTTCCAGACTGATTGTGTGTATATTCCACAGAATATAAGATATGTATATATAATACATATCTTTTATATCTATATATCACTATATCTTATGGACATCCTAACAAATTACAAAAATACTTTTGTATTGTGTGTTTTCAGCCACTTGGTGTGTGAATACACACAGACTACACACTTTGGATAATAAATGTAATTATTTTTAAGTGTCCAAATAAATATAGTTATTACTTATTACCATAAGATTGATCTACTAAAGCAAAATGTTGGTAACCCATTACTGGACTTTTGACACAGCACACCAATATTAAAAACTAGTGATATTCTGCTTAAAACCACGTCGACAACATTATATAATATGTACCTTCTACAGCATTCTGAAGGTCTTCCACAAATCGTTCCTCACTAAATTTGTGTTCCCGTTGCTTAGCCCGCGCATGTGTCTTGCTGGCCTTGCCACCAGAGCTAGAAGCAGCACCTTTCCTCGGCTTGCCCATCTTCAAGATTCAAGGGATGTTGTGTCAATGACTTGACACCAACATTGTTTACAAATTGTTGTCCTGGAAACAGAATTATTCCAATCTAAATGGGTATAGTTCTTTAACTTTATATATTGTCCCAGAAAAATTGCATTTTGACAAATGTTAATGTGAACAAATGTTAAGAAACTACATGTAATGCATTATTTGTAATAAATTAATACATTTTGATGATTTCTAAATAATTAGATGATACAGAACACCGATTGTAAAATAAAATAAAAATCAAGGATGATGGCTGCAGTCGAGGAGATCATGTTTTAACTATGTTCGACAGATATCAACTTCATTATTAAATTTAAGCAATTCAAATACAATGTTCTTCTTGCAGGCATCTGTAATTGGAATCAATTTAACATGATTCGGCCACCCAATTTTTGATAAGAACCGTCAAATAGGAGTGCTGTGGTCGAGCGGTTAGCATGCTGGACTGTGGTTCAGAGGGACCAAGGTTTGAACCCTGATGCTGCTGGGTGGTGGTTCGATGTTGAAGGTTTTTGACAATTTAGCATACCTTATGTTGCTTGTTTTTCAGAAGAGATGCTCTTTGGTTTGGTCCTTCTGGCTTTTTGGCCCTACTTAGTTCTATCTTGGAGTCTATGATTGACTATGTGTGTGATTGTTCCAGGGCATGGGAAGTAAATGATCCCAAAACAGGCAATTTGAATTAAAAAAAATATTGTAGACTCATTAAGGGAAGGACTCATTTTGAAAAAATGGCACTTGTATAAAATTCGGACCCACCTCAATAGTGCGTTTATAACTGTATATTTGCCTATATTGGATACCTCACACTAACTATAATCCTAAATATGATCAATCAGCATTTCCATGTATATTTATGTTTCACATATATTGCATTTTGAGACCCAACTAGCTCTCCAATTTCTGCCAGCCGCAAGCACAGCGGTGCATGTGTTACTGCGCCGTGCACAAATGAGCGATAATTTTGCAGAGTGAGCAATAAATAGTTTATTTATGCAGACCGTGCTGCCTTTTCGACCTCAAAAGTCTGCTAAGACGCGCTGTTTATAAAACATAAATATGCATGATATGATGTTAAATTATAGAATTAACAAAATCAAGTATGAATTATTGGCAAAGATAAAGTTAAAATGGCAAAATTGAGGTGGGTCCCAATAATACACAAGTGCTGAAAAAATTATACGACAGACTACTCAATAAATGTTTATGGTTGCATAATAATACAAAGAGGAGGATAAATTATGCTTATGGCATTGGCCATGTACACTGGGTCCTGGATGATTCGGCCCAAAACTGATTTGGCCCACTCAGTCGGATGATTCAGCCCACATCGTTAAAACACAGCAGTACCATGTCGGACATTTCGACCCACTGCATGCGAGTATCAGAAATCTAGAGCTGGACGATTTGGTCCACCCTCTTTGTACGGGAAGCTGCATATATGAAGCGTGCTCAAAACATTATTGTTTTTTTTATTTAATGTATAATATATTATGTAATAAATGTAATATAATGAACTATATCATTTGCATGCCCATGAATGTCTATATCCCTGTTTGTGGGAATTACTGTCTGTGTGTATTTGTATGTTTATTATATATATATATATATATATATATATATATTATATAATACACACACACACATATATATATATATATATATATATATATATATATATATATATAGTATAATATATAATAATCAATAATTATTATCTACTAAAATTATGATAAAAATTTTAAATATATATATTATGTATAATACGAAGAATAATTTTCCGAATAACACTCAATAATTATGGTGTAGTAACAATAATAATATAATATTATTTCCCAACATAAGATCGTCAGATTACAGGTCGCTTTACAGGCAGGACAGACGATTTGGCCCATGTAGCTCGCCGGCACCCGTTGCAGATACGGTTGATTTAGCCCATGCGATCGCAAGTAGACCGAGCTTCGACGATTGCAGAAACGGACGATTTTAATGGCCCGAATCATCCGACTCCCTACAATGTAACTGTATTATCGCTCTAACTCAACTAAATTTCCTAGCACCATGGCATTAGCTCTAGAGTCGCGTCATCTACGGTAGTATGGTTAGTATTTCTCACACAACCATAATAACGATGAAGCAGCATGATGTACAAAACAACAATGGTACAACATACATAAATACGTAAACAACAACAAACTCCCTCACATCAAGGTCTAGCACTGCAGCACTCCTAGCGACTAGGCGATGCTCTAAGGGAGCTGGGAAGGATGACGCAGTCACCTGTTAAAACACCTTTAGTGATAATTTTATGCATTATTTCACTCAGACTCATATTTTGCAGAGGTGACCAAATATGTTCCGTATTACACTTGCAGTTATACAAATATCGTACAAGGAATATAGTCCAGACGGTTGTGTCATGTTGTTGTTGTTCGGGCGATAATATGGTACATTGGGTGGATGGTTGGGGTGTGATCAGTGTCTGTGAGTGTGGGCGTGATGGGTCCTGCGCCGTTGTGTGCAGAAATGCTTGTTGATCAAATAAAATAAATACAATATAATATCAAGCGATCCAGTTGGTTAGTAAAATGAATTGTTATTCGTCGGTTAAATTTCAATGGCTACATACATAGACTAGTTGTAAATTTAATCATTATTAAGTTAATCATCTTATTAGGCTACTAACTAGGTCTAGGACTAGGCGACTAGCCAATTTGGACTTTTGATGGTTTTGGCGACTTCAAGTGGGACACAAATGATGACTGTATTTCTCTCGTAGAAAAATATCAGGCACTTATGTAGAATTCGGACCCACCTCAAGTGGGCAGTTATAACTATATTTGCCTACATTGGATACCTCATGCTAACTCTAATCCTAACCCTAATAAATCAGCATTCCTAGTTATATTTATGTTTTACAAATATTGTGTTTTGAGACCAAATTAGCGCTCTGATTTAGGCCCGATTAGTGCCAGCTGCAAGCGCGGCGGCCGTGTGTTACTGTGCCGTGGACATCAAATGAGCGAAAAACAGTTTGTTGATGCCAACCACACTATCTTTTCTACCTCAAAAGTCCACTAAAGCACGCTGTTTATATAACACAAATATGCATGAAATGGTGTTGAATGGCTAAAAAAATATACAGTTATAACTACAAAATTGAGGTGGGGCCGAATTCTACATAAGTGCCAAATATCGTATAGAACACAATTATGTCAATCACTAACATTTTTAAGAAAACAGTTCTCATCACCATCGGAACTTGGAATTTCATGCCATATCATTTTAAATATGAGACTGTCAGCTAATGCTGCACTATGACTGATAATAAAAAAATATGTAACACAGTTTCAGGTACACAGTTGCCAATCAAAATTGTGGACGAACCAACACATTTTGGTTATGGGTAAGTGCCGTCTTTTATAAGTTTTAAATTAGCCATCGCATGACTCTAGGCTCTTGATTTTGTTGACAATCTAAAAAAAAATTGTTGGCTTAAATTATTTAACTTTCTTTATTGCATGGACAATTGCTGTATTTATATTCTATTTTTGTTAAAACAAGATTACACATTTGGTGGCAGTTATCACTGAAGATACTCAATAGACAAATAAAAAAATGTTAAAAAAAAATTTGTTCTCTTGTAGGTAATCCAATATTATTATCAGACGAGAAGCATCTACCTACTTTAACTAATGCTTGAATGCATTGTGCAGGTGCAGTAGCAAACTTGCAAAGAGCAAAGAGAATTTCCAGCCATAAAGAAATAATTGCTTACTAATGGCTGCTATGTATTTACAGTGCTGCTGGTGGGTCATACCAGCCTCAGGTTGAGACGCTGAAGATGAGAGTGAAACCATCTGCCTTCTCTGGACCGCTGCATCTGAGAGAGCTCTATGGAAAATGCTTCACAAAAACAGATGACTCGTAAGTATTACAGCAGAGCTGGGGTGCTGTTGTATGTTTGCAGAGTAAAAAAAAAACCATCACATTCCACCACCAATATGTTGTACAAGGGACTTAAATTTTTGAGTGGTACCTAAAACCTAAACTCAGTTGGGTGGTAACTGGTAAATGTCTTCTTACGATCACTCACTACTCTGTATTAGGCCCACATATGTGGTTGGAGTTCTGTCACACTAAGTTTTCAGAGTTGTCCTTCTCTCAAGTTAAACACGGGCTGAAGCGCTTGAACAATCATTGCCCAAACATAAGAACATATCAGTTAGAGGATATGTGACCATCATTTGTTGAACATGGAGTGACAGTATTTATTTTTTAAACTTGGATATAATTGGCCACTGGGCACCACCACATTACATTCAAGCTTCATTTGGTTTGACTAGCTCCAGTCAACTCAGTGTAAATTTTTGATTTTTTTCCCGGTTTACTTCATCAATAGACACTTCTGTGACTGCGGAAACAAGAATACGATGCCATATTATATATGATAGGCATTACATAGATCAACAAATCCTTTGTATGCATGTTCAAAATAAAAATGTTAAATTTTACACCAGTTTTTTTCCTTCAAACATAGTTACGCATATGTACAATCACTTCAAATTACTTTTGTGTAGCGATTTGAAACATATTTGCCAGGAAGTCCTAATTCTGAATAGTGCAACACACTGTTTAAAAGGTTTTCATTTGATAGAACTCATTGTAAATAAAAAAATTGTACATGTATACAACTGAGGGACCTTCTTATACCCAAATGTGTTACAAGAACATTGAGCTGGGTTTTATATTGTGCCTACAGTTATCACCCCTGAAACAAAAAGCACATAAAATGACATTTGACTGTCAAACTTGTATGATTTCAGGTACAAATATGAATTCTGCCCATTCTTCAATGTGACTCAGCATGAACAGAGCCTTAGGTGGAACCCTTACAGTGGTGTCTTGGGGTACGTCCATTCTTCAATGTGACTCAGCATGAACAGAGCCTTAGGTGGAACCCTTACAGTGGTGTCTTGGGGTACGTCCATTCTTCAATGTGACTCAGCATGAACAGAGCCTTAGGTGGAACCCTTACAGTGGTGTCTTGGGGTACGTCCATTCTTCAATGTGACTCAGCATGAACAGAGCCTTAGGTGGAACCCTTACAGTGGTGTCTTGGGGTACGTCCATTCTTCAATGTGACTCAGCATGAACAGAGCCTTAGGTGGAACCCTTACAGTGGTGTCTTGGGGTACGTCCATTCTTCTATGTGACTCAGCATGAACAGAGCCTTAGGTGGAACCCTTACAGTGGTGTCTTGGGGTACGTCCATTCTTCAATGTGACTCAGCATGAACAGAGCCTTAGGTGGAACCCTTACAGTGGTGTCTTGGGGTACGTCCATTCTTCTATGTGACTCAGCATGAACAGAGCCTTAGGTGGAACCCTTACAGTGGTGTCTTGGGGTACGTCCATTCTTCTATGTGACTCAGCATGAACAGAGCCTTAGGTGGAACCCTTACAGTGGTGTCTTGGGGTACGACCATTCTTCAATGTGACTCAGCATGAACAGAGCCTTAGGTGGAACCCTTACAGTGGTGTCTTGGGGTACGTCCATTCTTCAATGTGACTCAGCATGAACAGAGCCTTAGGTGGAACCCTTACAGTGGTGTCTTGGGGTACGTCCATTCTTCAGTGTGACTCAGCATGAACAGAGCCTTAGGTGGAACCCTTACAGTGGTGTCTTGGGGTACGTCCATTCTTCTATGTGACTCAGCATGAACAGAGCCTTAGGTGGAACCCTTACAGTGGTGTCTTGGGGTACGTCCATTCTTCAATGTGACTCAGCATGAACAGAGCCTTAGGTGGAACCCTTACAGTGGTGTCTTGGGGTGCGACCATTTGTTGTCAGTTCTTTGCTCACTCTTGCCAATGGCCACTATATATGTCTGCCTTTATACATGGTATACTGTTTTGCACCATATTTGGACAGTACATACTGTACACACTCACACATGTACAACATTGTACACACCAGCACATACATGTGGATATGCACTGTGTGGTTGTTTGACGTGGACCTGATATTAAATGTCAAAATATCCCTAAACAAGCTTTGTCATTCTACACATGTACTTGGTAAATAATATTTGCAAAAGACTGGTTTCTACTTTCATCATCTTATCATTGTGTGTGTCTGTGTGTGTGCATCTCAATGTAATCACATTGCTACACCTTGCTGTTGTGTGCATATAGGCTTTATTGTGAACATGCTATTGCAGAGAGGGTAGGTAGCAGTTTATCCATTTTTGCCAGCATTTGTGATTGAATAAAACAATTTTCACTGCAGAGTTTGGCAGGAGTGGGAAGTACACAACAACACACTCCGTGCCATGGTGCTACGGGAAGGAGACACGTGTGGCGACCGTTTCCGCACTGTACGGGTGAGCAGTGCCTCTCACCTCTTTGTGATGCCATTTTACACTACTGCACATTTCAGAGAAGCTTGCCATAAAATGTAAACAGAAGGGTACACAACTCAAATGTATTGTTTGCATTGTGATTGGACTACTCATTTATAATGTTGCCTTGGTTATATCAACCTCAATTTAATTGCAAGCAGTACAGCTCCCTTGCCAGTGTTTAGTTCAATTTAATTCCACACTATGCAGATGAATGCAGTCTTACCCAGGATACTTTACACTGAGCCAATTCGAACCAATCTCTGAACAATTCAATGCATATAATATTTCATGGTAGCACAACCTCATAATTCATCAGACTATTTGGAAAGATGGAAATATTATCTTGCACTATGTCACTGTCTATATTTCGATTCTTTAAGTCCAGTTCAAAACAAACATATACAGCATATATACATTATGTAAATGTCCAGAGTTCACTTGGAACATGTGAAGAACTGAAGCTCTTAGTCATTGCTTATTATTGCTTCCCCCAACAACAATATAACTATATAGTATCAGTACAAATAGTCAACAAATAGTATCATAGTAGCAACTTTGAAACCCTGCTCAGTCTGATTGTTTCCAAAATGTATCATTTATATTTTCAATATAGTTAACATTTGGCTCCCGAATAATGTAGTTATTGTTGATTATTACAACTAAATCTAAAATACTGGATATAACATAAAGTACAAAATCGAACACGTAAAGTTGAACCATACATGACATTAGCTGACCCAGCAGGTGTTTACACAGGTCATCCTGAAATGTGGCAACAAGAGTGAGGTGACAAACGTGACAGAACCACACACATGTGACTACCAGCTTGTGTTCCATACACCCCTTGTCTGCCACCCCCACGCCCTGCTTGTCTACCCTAGTCTCAACACCTCCCTACAAGAAGAATGGGACTTGATCGAAGGCAGACTTCTGAATGAGGAACTCACTAAGCAGGTAACAACATATTGTGCATGAGTCTTCTGTTATTGTATTTTGTTACTGTTAAATGAAAATGTATTTTATAATTATTTACTCAGTTTTTTATTAATATTTATTTCAATATAATCCACAATATTTATTAACTCTGAATGACACTTTACATTTGATACAAATTCATATGTATGATATTAAGTATTCTTATGCATTACTTGATTATAGTGAAATTTATGGACTGAGTTTTAATTGTGGATTTTAGTTGATAAATGTTTTTATGTAAATGAAGTTATTAGTAATATGTTATATGGCAGGTATCAATAATGAACTGCTGTTAATGGTTGAGATGGATTTTTTAAACTATTTTACGCAATCAATTTCTCGTTTTTCTGTGATATTTCAATGGATGATAACACTTGAAACATCACAGGAAAAGGGTAAGAGGATAACAATTATCTATACTAATTTTATGTTAAAATAACTTTATATACGACAGTGACGAATATGTCTAGAAATGTTGATGACTTTTAATCTTGCTTCATGGAATACAATTTTTTGTTCTTCCTTTATTTCAGGGATATGAGAAGTCCATAAGGAGACTGTTTGAGCGCGCAGGTCTGTACATGTCAGAAGCAAAGAGGGTAGAACAGAAGAAGAAAATAATAGCTAAAGAAGAACACGATGACGAATTAGAAACAGGCGACTTCCACTCACTAGAAAAATGCTCTAAGGTACAGGTTTTGTGTTGTCTCCTTTCATGGACTTTGTCATTACTGCAAATTAGACAGTTTGGACAATAAATCCCAAACTCAAACATATCATTGTCACAATACTTATCATATAACATTAACTTGTCTCAGTCGTAAAGCAGTTTTAGTATAAGTTTGAAATGGTGATGATATCCATTAAGACCAATGCATTTCTTAGCATTCAGTGGTGTCATGGCTGATGTACCGTGTTGCCTCTGTGTAGTCTAGGTGGCATCTAACCATTGTTTTATAGAGTGGCAAAAAGTTTGTTTATCTAGATATTGGAATGTTGTTCTAATTATAGTAGTCATTTTAGTTAGTCTTTTTGTTTTTCATGTGTGTCTGTTTTTATTGTTGACACTTAGTGTATTTATTATTTTTTCCAGGCATACAAGACATTAAAAAGAAAAGTTGAGAGCCTGAAAATGTTACTCGCAATACACCAAATATCTGTTAACGATACAGGTAAGATTGAACTCTTTGTGATGTGTTAATGGTAATCATACCATACTTAACTGTTCTGGCCTGTTAATAATTCCTCAGACTCAGAACGTGTGTTCTGAAGGATCATATCCTGCATACACAATTGTTTAGGTGCTACATTGTATTCAATTTTTTTATTTAATTATCACATCTTGGAAAATATGTTTTATTTCCAGGTGCTGCCGGTGACTGAGCCATACTCATACCTGTGTCATGGGGAACAACCAACTTCTTCACCAAGAGTCATGGAAGATCACAAGATGCTGTATATAATATTTATAGAGTCTCATTTACTTGTGTGTTTTTGAAATATATTGTCACATTATTTTGGCAGTTTAGTGCATGTGTTTATGTGGCAAGGTTGTGAATATAAGCTTGTATCTGGGCATGTATGTGTGTATGGTTTTGCGTGTTTGTACTAGTGGTAATTTACATGTGGTTTATATTTCAAATAAAATATATATATTATTTAAAAAAACTATTAATGTTTATTTTATATAACACACATACAATATATATATATATATATATATATATATATATTTAGCAGTAGTTCATAGAAATGTGTAATTGATCAAAGACAAAGAAATTCCATTCCAAAAGAAGGGTCCCCAAAACTAAAAAGAACACACCCGTAATTGTAAAATGGTAAACTGGTTGAGAAAATAAGTAAGATATCACTGAGTAGAGACCCCAAACTCTGAATTCTCAACAAGTTACACATTTCCTGCAAGCATATCATTGTATTCCCGTCCAGTGTATAATGGATCTATAAAAAGATGGTAGCACGTCTTACGAACAGTTAACCAATGAGGAACACATCAAGATTGGCTGTTCCATTTAGATTCTGAGCGATAATAGGGTGACATTCGCGAATGAGGCTTGCTAGATGTAAACCACAGCAGATATTCCGAGTAATATAACACGCTATGCAATAGTACATTTAAATGTAATCGTACTTCATGAGAGAAAAAGTATACATAAATAGAAGGCCGAGATCTCCAGATAAAAAACTTGGACGAAGTCAACCAGGACAAGCTCGAAATGCATTGTGGTATTGATTTTCACTTCAGCAAGATGTGAAGAAAATGTTTTTCCAGTCGGTTTCCGATTGACTACGGCTGTTGGTGTACATTTGAGTACGTTTGTTCTCACCCAGATGTCTGTGCTTTTGGAGTTAGTATGCTAGGAACTAAATCCGTTAATCTTTAAATGAGCGAAGTTTATAGTTCGGTTAGCACTCTCATCAAGTCTGTAACCCTTTTACCCTATTTCTACGACGTCGGAAACAACCCGAGATAAATGTGACAGATTAAGACTCGTGTACCAGATTTCTAAAGCCACCCGAAACAGTATTGACTTTTCCAACATACTGTAGATAAGTGATTACTTACTGCATCAAAATTATAATAATAAATACAGAAATGCTACAACTGAACTAATACTAGTAAATATAAAATTCGTGTTAAAATCAGCAGAACAAAATTGATGAAATTTTCGAAAAGCCATGACAGGGTTAATTTAAAGTGCCCAAACTTGGAAATTTAGAAGAAAAATAGACCTACCAATACTAATGAGATGCCACATTTCCAGTGGCAAGAATAGGTGCATGTGAAACAGAATCATTTAAATAATTTAAAAATAGGTAAGAACGTAATAATAATAATAACGTTTCCTGTCATACAACAGTATGAACCTTCATGAATAAATGTTCTAGTTGATGAATAGTTATTAGGATGGCTCACAACCACTAAGGTAAGGACGTCCTACAATTTATTATACAGAAGTAGCTGAATTTCAGAGAAGAAAGTTCCATTAAAAAAATTAAATAAGGAACTAAAAACAGTTTAATTTTTAAGATACAAAAAACTTAATTGAAGTGCAAACTCACAGTCTGGGACATCAGTAGGATTGGAAAATATATTTTAAATCATATGATTTGTTGTTATTTCAGTTTGACTTGTGATCATTGATGAGATGTTAAAATTAGTAATAACAATTGGTAGGTCCCTTCTGCCTAAACTTATTTATTTAATTTGGTAACACAATACACATATACATTGCTAACACACATACATTGCTGTATGTTATCAGTTGCATAATCTATTTTATACTAAGAGTTCAGCAAAGTGCCAAACAGCTTGTCGTCATATTATTTTCAAAGTTAAAATGTTCCACAATAGCACGATTGTATAGTAACTTTATTTATGCCCTAACATCAAGAAAACCTGGGTTGGTGTCCTAGGCTGCCATTTCAAACCTTGGTCAAATTTGTTCACTATTGCACTAGTTTATTCATCTGTATGAATTAGTACATTAATACTTGTTTTGTACCAGGGCTTTATGCAGGATTAATTATTTTTGACACTTTTTGATTGACACATGTGACATGTTAAATTATATACATGTATACAAACCAGTTGAGGTGTGTTTTATGTCCTGAAGTAACTATGAACACACGTGTAATGGCATACTTTACAATATATATGATTTTGGAGGACCTTTTTTCTTATTTTTATCCATCCAACGCCCATCCACTGATATTTCTGAGTACTCATCCATATTGCGTTTTACCTGTCCAAATGACATGTGGACAGGTCTCTGCATACATCTATGGTGTATATGTAAAAAAAACTTGTGTATTAATTGACGCATGGTTGAAATCTTCCAAGATAAGTAAAAAATTGTTCAATTGAATATGACTGCCAGTCTTAGGTAAAGCTTTGGAGTAAAGTGAAAAGCAATGTGACCAGTCCTATTGTCTAGATACAACACTATGTATATACTATTATTATAGTAACTTTATTGTATCAGCTGTAGATGTAGATTACAGAACGTTGTGGATGTTGCTCTTGGTCTTCAGACGTCACGTGATGTGGTTCTGTGGCAGCACTGACCCAGTGCAGTTAGGGACCCGGCCGCATCAATGACGATGCACTCTGTCACGTTCGGCCTTCTCAATCAAGTGCAGCTTCGCAACCTCTGTCCCACAGACATCCCTGCTGTGAAGAAACTCTGTGCAGAATGGTTTCCCATCGAGTAAGTATAACAACAGAACTGTTTAAATACTTTCTTTAGAATAGTTCGGATTGAAAGCTGGGTTTTATCACCAAGTTGTGTGTGAAATACGGCAGTTTTATACATAATATTGTAATTACTGACCAACCAACTCCAACGAGGATAAAATTCTGCCGCTCGCCTTATCAACCGTGTCGGATTGCGAGATCATATCATGCCGATTATGCAATCACTGCATTGGCTGCCAATCAAGTTATATTCAAGATCTGAACTTATATGTATAACTATAAGATCCTGCATGGCTTAACCCCGGACTACCTCAATTTTGCGATAGCTCGCAACGCGCCTACTCATGCATTGCGATTGGTGAGTGACACAACACTGTAACAGTGCCGAGAAGAACGGTCGGAAGGAGCAGCTTTGTGGTGGCACTGGCAGGTCCATCCATGTGGAACAGCTGGCCAAAGTGTGTGAGATCAACCGACACATTAGCAGCTCTCCAAAAAAACCTAAAAACTCACCTGTTTCGTCTACACTACCAGCCTTGATGACACGGATTTCTATTTTAGGACACTGCTTGGTTTTAAATTGTTCTCTTTTAAATTGTAAATTACACCCTAATGTACTGTTTTATAATAATTAATTTTAGCTTATTTTTATTTATCATTTCTTACTTATTTATCTTAGCTTATTTATTTGATCTTACCTGATGTATTTTTACTATTTAATTATTCTATATTTTAGATTTAGTCAACACGTTAATGTAAAGTGCCTTGATTGGCATTTAGTTACTCAAAAATGTGCTATATTAAGAAACGGGGTTATTATTATTATCCAATTTTCCACACACATATATGAGTATTGCTTTTTTGATGAGTTTTTCAAAGTTTACAAAGCGTAATAAGATGCAGAAAAGCATATATTATGCCATATAATAATGCATGAAAGCACATAGAAATACATTTCCAGTGTCGTCCTCAATGTTTCCGATGTCTTCCCACTAGATGACATTGCTAGTACAGCTGCATGTTGTTTACAGTTACCCCGACAGTTGGTTCGAAGCCATCACGTCCAACACAAAGTTCTACTCCCTGGCAGCGATCTTCGACACTCGCATCATAGGCATTATTGTGTCTGAGGTAAAACGCCGGTTCAAGTGTAACAGGGAGGTGAGCAACACAATATGGCACTTCATATTGAACTATCTGATCTTTTTATAAATTATCATAGATAAACTGGTGAAATTGAAAACACTGATGCTTTCCTCGTCTTTGTAGGATGCTGACATTTTGGCATCCAGCTTCCCTCTCAGTACGGAGGTTGCGTACATCTTGAGCTTGGGTGTGGTGGAGACGTTTCGCAGGTGTGGAATAGGTGAGTTAAACACCTGACATTACCAACGAGAAGAACGCGTGTTTCTTTCATTTCAGTAATAATAATGAACTGTATTTAGACACTGGTGTCCAGAGTAGGTCTCTGCCCAATGGTGTTTATTTAGTAGTCAAATAAAAATAAAAACAATAACACAACATATATCACATTTATTTTGCAATAAATTAACTTATGACCAGCTAGGTCATTCAGTTTGGGTGAAAACATCTAACAAACTACTTCCTGGTACATTATTGTTGTTACACATTACTAGTACAGTATTTTATATGTTTATCATTACCAGGTATCCTGAAAATTTGAATGTATACAATCAGATGATCATATAAAATATGTTTTACAAACTTAAATGATCACATGTTGAACATTTTACATCAATAAACTGTAAACTTCATAAATCTTCATGTACGAGAAATTTAGAAATGACTTGGTCAGTCAGCTTCCTGTTTTATACGTTAATATAGATTATATCATCACATTGTTTAGATATATTAATTATATATACTTTGAGACAGAATAAATTTGATAATTGAGACATTTTATTTACATTTAGGCTTAAGCCCACTTATGGTAGGTATCATGTTAGTTTAGTATTAAAAAGTCACAGTGCAGTTCATTTAAGTTTAATGAAATATGAGTTGATCGGTGAAGCTTGCTGTTCATCTTTGTCCTATATATATGTCTTCTTTACAATTACTATGGTAAAATATACCACTCTCACAAAACATTTTTTTTATTGCAGTACATACTCAAAAATAAAATGGCCTTGGCTGCTGTATCTGCTATAAAATGTTTCATTGGGAAAAACACTGTATAGGGATCCGAGACGTGACAAACATTGATTGTTTTTGTGTGTTTTGAAGAATTCCCACTATTTTGTTAACCATAGAAGAAATGTAGTTTTGAATGCACAGGCATTTATAACTGTAACAAGCTGGCGCAGCAACACTGGGGACTGTGTATCCCTCGTGAATCAAGAGTCAGGTTAATGTTGGTCCTGTCTTCGTTTGGGACGTAAGAGAACCACTGAAGACACAAGGACCCTAGGAGTGACCAACCTTGGTGCCAACATAGAAAGGCCAGCTTGGCGTAAATGTCCTGAAAAAGACTGACTAATTCAATGAGACCTCAGAATATCATAACACTGCAACCACAATTATATACACATAGATGACAAAACCTTATACAAACACTGTCCCAGTAACCCTGTTTTACATGACCGTGTTGCAGCGTCCCTGTTGCTCAACAGCCTGCTGTCCTACCTGCTGTCTGCCGATCAGAACAACTGCAAGGCCATCTACCTGCATGTGCTGACAACAAACGTGAGTGCGATCCGCTTCTACGAGCGCCAGAGCTTCAAACAACATAGCTTCCTGCCGTACTACTACTCGATCCATGCCTCGCCTCACGATGCCTACTGCTACGTGCTCTACATCAATGGGGGCCAGCCTCCGTGGACGTTCACATATCCTTTGTGGTGCAAGTCTAGGCCGTGTTGTTTTTCTTCTGATTTCACCAAAACAAAAGTGCAAACAGACTAGAATGTCACAGTGAATACGGTGTAGATTTGCTTTTCTTGAAATGAGTCAGAAATAAGAGGAGCAAAAAGTGAATTAATGGACTAGTTATTATAAAATAATGTATAGAAAAGAAAAACATTCTACATGATATTCACAATTAAAAATAATAAATAATTTATTTTTAAATAATAAATTTGTAAGAATACCCTCGGGTAGTCCTAAAGAACCAAACATATAATAGTCCTTATAAATGATACAAAAAAGTAATTGAAACAACTTTGTGTGGGAAGTAGAAATATTAATACTGTATAAAAACCACTGTATTTTACAAAAATCTTTGATACAAAAGTAACAAAACCAAGTATTCTATCTGTAAATATAGACATATTTATTTTATTATAAAGCAGGTTTCTTTGTAAATAATTATTTGTTATACTGTCAGGTTTATAATAGTTTGTTCTTTAGCTACTAGTTAATCACTTTCGTGACTTGGTACTAGATTTTTTTCAGTTACCGGAAGATGGGTACATAAGCTTGTTGGACAATTCTGGACTTTTGGAAAATAATTATTCTAAGATTCAAGATAATAATAATTAGTTTTAAGATTGTCTTATGATACAGACAATTAGTTGTAAGATTGTCTTATGATACAGATAATTAGTTGTAAGATTGTCTTATGATACAGAACATTTTTGAGGGATAACACAGTGAAATACTGACTGCACAATTCTGTTCATAAGTTTGAAAATTCTGATTTAAATTTGAACATTCCAGATAGTTGTATGTTTGACAGTTCTGGTTAACAGATTATAAATTTGGAATTTATTCTTATAAGAGTTATATTATGTTATATAGTAATGGAAATTTCAACGTGCAGTGAAAAAAATACACGTGTGTGTGTGTGTGTGTGTGTGTGTGTGTGTGTGTTTGTGTGTGTGTGTTTGTGTGTGTGGGTGTGGGTGTGGGTGTTTGTGTGTTTGTGTGTTTGTGTGGGTGTGTGTGTGTGAATATATATATATATATATATAATATGATGTGTATTTTTTTTCACTGCATGTTGTAATTTCCATTACTATATTACAAAATATAACACTTATAAGTGTAAATAGTGCTCAGAGCTACTGCTACATTATATACATTACTGATGTATGTGTATGTATATGTATACATATATATATACATTTATATATACCATTTATATATACATATATATGTGTAGATATACACATATGTATATATATGTATATATATACACACATGTATATATATATATATATTATTATATGTATAATATATATATATTATGTGTATGTATAATTATATATATACATATGTTTTATAATTTACATACATACATACATACATACATACATACACACACACACACACACACACACACACACACACACACACACACACACACACACACACACACACACACACACACACACACACACACACATACATCAATATAATGTAGCACTCTGAGCACTATTAACCATACAAATTACAGCTGTGACCCTTAAAAAGACAAATGTGTCACTGGTTTCATGTGGTGTGTGTGTATTGTGTATTGGCCTTAACCATGTGTCACTGACTACATGAAGCACATTGGTGACTCGCTGGCGAGGCTGCAGCCCTGTCTGCTGCCACAGCGCCTGTTGCTGACGGCGCAGAAAGTGTGGCGCCGTGTCATCACCGGCACCATCGCGCCCAAGCCACCGCCGGTGCACCACAGCTGACAGGAGGTCTAGCCCACTTCCAAGTTCTCACCATGCACAAAGACAGACGCCACACGAGGCTAGCAACACACCCTGGAGTAACTACCCAAAGTGCCCAAGATTGGTCAAGTTGCCAAGCATAATTGTATGATTTATGTCCAATCGAGTTGCTGCCCAAAGTGCTCAAGATCAGTCGAGTTGCCAAGCACAAGTGTGTGATTTATGCTGGGATGTCCTGTTCAGTTGCCAGGCATAATTGGTTTGTATCATTTTGAGTGGCTGCATAAAGTGCCTGAAGCATGACCGATTGAGTGACCCATGTTAAATTACCGATTTCTGCCCAAGTGATTGGTGAATGTGAATTGAATGATGAAGCTGGCACACCCTTCAGTAAGCATACTGTGTACTAGTGCCTGAGTCTGTGGCCAATCTATATCAAATCACCCGTCTCTGGCAGTTACACGGGCCAATGAGTGATGATGTTTGATGACAACACAATTTACTTTCTGTCCTGCGGTTTAATGTCACTCGACTGAACTGAATCTACTGGCATCCGAGATAAGGCACATGTTTAGTGGTCAAGCGTCGTTGTAACTTAATCGGGCGACTCACAGCGAAAGATTCTGTGAAGTGCCCGACACGCATATATTTATACTGATGACGTGAAATTGCGTGATCGTTGTAGTGTTACAAGTCGAGTCACCTGTTTTGTTTGTGTGTCGTGTGTATCGCTGTACCGCCCAGTGTGTATCGCTGTACCGCCCAGGCTCGCTGATGATGACAAACTGGATCTCAGCCAGTTACAGTGTATCACACACTGACACAGAGTGTATCGCACTGATACAGAGTGTATCACACTGATACAGAGCGTATCACACTGATACAGAATGTATCACACACTGATACAGAATGTATCACACACTGATACAGAGTGTATCACACTGATAGAGAGTATTCAACACAATACAACATGCAGGTTGAAGATGTACAGTCCCTTGTAAAAGAGTCACTCAACTTGGCACAACATAAGTCCTGGAAGTTACCAAGAAACTGGTAGGTTCCCGTCTGAACATACATTGTTATATTGTCACAAGATGCTTGATTCCGAGATAAAACTCATACAAAATTCATCGACAATTGATGTATCATTATACAGACTGTAATGGTTGGGACTGATCAGTGCACTGGTTTGAACAGCCAGAAGAAATGAGATGAAATAATATAGATCTATTTATGATCCAAGGGGCTGAATCGATTGATTACTACGCAGTTTGTTGTGCAGAGATAGAAACGAACTGAGAACCAGCGATGTAATATCAATGGAAAATCAAAGAACGTGAATGGAGGTGGGCTGGTGATAAAATGAACGCTGTAATTAATTAATTTGTGAATATTAGATATAGATCAGCTGGTCGTTATTGGACTTGTATTTAAGCACTGATTGGTTATTTTAGTGAGTATTTGTGTTGATGGATTAGTTGATTTTTTGTGTGGCTGTTGACCTTACTGTTACGCTATTATTGATATATTGTTGCAAAATATCTTGAAAGATTTTTACGAGAAATGGGGTGTAGGAGAGTTGATCACCCTTTATCAAAGGAAGGTTGAGTGTGTTGTCAAAAATGCTTTTAATTGAGTGTTGCTATAAGGAACGTATTGTTACACACAACTCCTGGTCCTGATGTCATGGAACTGTGAAGGCTAAAATGGGAATTTCAAAGTAGTTCCCATTAAAGTCCTGTACACAGAATTATCTAGAGCAGTCGCTTGTAAAGAGGAAGCCTACTGTGCTGAAAACTGATAATCAGTGAACATCAAAAGCTACCGAGGTTAATTAACTGTAACATTGTCATAACTCGTTTTGTAACTGGAGTTTTTTTACCACCTGAACATGTTCCAATGTTGGATGTTCTCAGCTGTAGACGTTGGTTATGTTTTATGCTTACTGATCACCATTTGGTGGGCTGTACTTTTATAGTGAATTAATGTGAATGAATTAATACCTAGGAACGGATTGCCTAATTTTAAGCAGTTGTTCCTAACATCAAACGTCTATAAAACAAGCTTCCACTATGTATATTACAGGATCTACTAAAATTTTACTTTCTGCGGTAGATAGTGGTAGATAGTGGTATGGGCACCAAGAATCCTATAGACACTAGATGGCATGTGCAGGTTTACCTGAATATCGGCAACAAAATTATGCCAAACACGTGCAAGACCAAGTACATTATTTGGTGTTTAACAATGTTGAAAACCTGTTTTGGCTATTTTACATCTGCCTCTATATTAGAGTGATGCCAGTCTTGTAGATTTATTGATGTGCAGCTAATTTCTATATTTAAATGTAGTGTTGAGCTTGTTTCATATCAGGAATGTCATCTGCGTCATGATATGTAATAATTATGAGGAATTGGTGTAGATCGGTCATTTTTTTTTCTGTACCTGTCCTTGTTCAATAATTTGCAGGGTAAAATGGATAAGTGCATGACTACATTTTCAAGTTGTATGTCTCTGTGGCTTGATGAAAATGTATGCATACACTGTGTGTGTGTGTGTGTGTGTGTGTGTGCGTGCGTGCGTGGTGCGTGCGTGCATGGATGTGTGTGTGTGTGTGTGTGTGTGTGTGTGTGTGTGTGTGTGTGTGTGTGTGTGTGTACGGCAGTAAATGTAATTCTCAATATGTGATTTTGAAAATTTAGTAGAATACAGTCAACATGAAAAACTAAGTTGATGTTTTTAGTAATCACATTTTGAGCTATTCCCATACGTATTTGGTTTAGTTAAATGAAACTTTGTGGTTGTTTTCAGTTGGTTACTAACAGTGTGCTCCCTTTAAACATCCATTGATTAGTATATATTACTTTTGAGCCAGCCAGGAAGTTTAAACAAGATTATCACACAAAGCATTAATGGGATATATATATACATTCAAGGTGTACTCTATCAAAACATGATAATTTCCTATAAGTACTTCCTCTGCCGCGTATGTTTTGCATATCTATGCAAAATTTGGGTGGTATCTGTGCAAAAAAGCAGATAAATGTTTGAGCTGACTGCTCCATGGATGATTAATTATACAGCCTGATTGTAACGAGTAGTCACGCATGTGCATAGTAATAATCAAAACAGTTGTGATGATGTGGAATGTGCATTTCTTGAATTTAAAAAACAAAGTCTGGCAGACGGTACTGAATATTCATGACATTGTCTTATACAGATACTATATCTATATATATACAGAGCCCAGACTGGACACTGCATACCTCGGTATGCTGCTGTATTTTTTCAATATGTTGTCGGGGTCATTTTAATGATTAATGAAACATAATTCTGATGAAAAGGGGCAGAATTACATGAGATAACAGGATTAATTAAATACTGTACTGTACAGTTTGAAATGTTCAAGGAATCCCTTTAAGCAACAGATCATATACAAGTGGGCAAAATAGCTGTTGGATTACAAAGACTCCAACCATTTTGTATATTTTTATGTAGCTTATCCTTGTCATCTATCACTTTTGTTTTAAGACAGTCTAATATATGACAGCACCTTACTGAAATAAAGGACTGATATTTAAATGATGAGTTGTATCATTATTGTATATGAGGAATGATAAGACAGTATATGCCGATGCTGGTTTCTACTGGTTTTATATTGAATTAAATATCATTGTTTTAAATGTGTTATGTTTGGTTGTGATGATGTGAGAGACTGAATGTGCCACAAACACAGTCCTGTTTTTGTGATTGTGGTATAATAAAAAAGTTTAATAATTATTATGTTTGCAACAGGAAAGGGTAGTTTTAATTTGAGCAACCGAAAGCTGCCCTGCTTGGGTTACTTTCATTTTGCAGTTTTTTTATCAAGCTTTTGAACAGGTCATTGTTTTGAATAAATGGCTGTTCTTCATATTGTGATGTCTGTTGTTCTTAAAGAGTACAGTGGAACAGTAGCTTCACCAGTAGACTCAGTTGAGAGAACTTGGGGCAAGACCCTGTGCTACTGTGCTAAACCTTGGGTTTAGTTCACTCGGCTGTATGAACGACAATTTACAGAGGGTGTACAAACCAACGTGACAAAAACGGGGGTGGTTGGGTCCCAATGATTTCACAAATAGCGAGGAATATTTCATAGAAGGATCCCTTGATATTCAGCATGTTTTTAACTTACAAAGTATCCCCCCACCATTATACTTGCATTTTCAGTGTGGCAACCTTGCCACATCACTATCTATTTTTTATAAGTATTAAAACAACACGTAACAAAAAGAGTAGACATTCTGTAAAATTAAAGCCAGGGTAGTCCAGATGGTCTATTGAGGACCAAAAGGGCACTTTCATGATTAAAAAGTCTGTCTTTTCTTATGGATGATACAGTCTTGACACGCGAAGTGAGTTAACAAGGATATCTCCCGGAGATAAGCCTTAGTGCACTGAATGACACCCCCCTGTAGCGCGGGTCCATGGCTTGAGACTTGCTGCCAAGCAATAAATAAGGTTCACAATAGTCCGTAGGGTGTCGCCACTTGTATCAGCACACCCAACAATAATTATTATTCTTGAAGCTGCATGTACAGCGTAACTTTGAGAATTCGCCCAGTCTATCTGTTTTAACGATATAGTTTGTTAATGAGTATCTATGCTACGCTAGTCGCCTATATCTGAATGGGATACGTCGCAAGGAGCCAATATTGGCTGTTATATACGACGGGGGATGTGTGCGCATGTTATGTAGTGTTTGAGCCGCAGATCAGGCGGCTGAAATCAGCTATGGTTTCGGCCTGGATCTGCGGCTCGTTAAGTTTGTTCAAGTCAACAATTTTGTTTATACCAAAAATGAATTCTTAAATTGTTCAGTGTGGGCTGTACGTACTATGAAACATCTGCATGGTGTTGTTGTTAAAAAAAATATACATGGTCTGGGAAGGCTGAATGTGTCTTTTGTTGGTTTTTTTGGGGGCCGGAAGAATGTTTCAGTGAGGAGGGCTGGGATAGATCCCATAACAATTTGGTATATAAATATTAGTCTTTGGTCGCGTCGTCTATTATCTAATGTGTCGAGGTTAAGGTTGGTGAGCATGGTTGTGACAGATCCTGGGTGTCTAGAGCGGTAGTCTCCAGTGATGAAGCGAGCTGCACGGTGTTGGATTAAAAAAAATATCTATGTCCCCCGATGGTATGGGGGTCCGTGTTCTAAGACAGCGTTTGCTGTTTATTGGACATCTGCGTACATTTCGTCTTTGGAAGCCAAGTGTGCTATTTGCTTTTTTGATTATTGTAGAAATGTGTGTATGCCACTTTAAGTCATTAGATATGGTGATGCCAGGGTAAGGGTTGGTAGTTACATATTCCAGAGTTTCATTATTTAGGCTGTAGAATTTTTTTTATATGCTTAGGATGAGACATTTGTTTGAATTAAAATTCATCCCCCAGGTATTTGCCCACTTCCCAAGTTGTGTTAGGTCATTCTGGAGCATAATATGGTCATTGAATGTCTGTATTTTCCTATATAATAGGCAATCGTCTGCAAACAGGCGGACTTGAGATTTGACGGATGTTAGTAAGTCATTTATGTGACACAGGAAGAGCAAAGGGCCTATAGGACTGTGCCTTGTGGGATGCCAGAATCAATAAATATCTCTCGACATTTTACCATCGAGTACGACTTTCGTTGTTATTCCAGTCAGGAATTTGTTTAGCCATTCGAGTATTGTGCCTCCAATTCCAAAATGGGGTAATTTTTTTAGGAATTTTGAGTGGGGAACGGTGTCAAATGCCTTGCTAAAATCTAACACTGCCATGTCTATCTGGGTTCCGGTGTCGAAGGAAGAGAAAAGGCCATGCATGGTGGTTAGAAGATGTGTTTCACATGAGAAGCCTGCTCTGAAGCCGTGGTTAAGGTCTGTTAGGATGTTGTGTTCTTCAAGGTAAGTCATAAGGTGGCGGTAGATGATGTGTTCAAGAATTTTTCTTGGAACCTTATGTCAGAGAGATGGGACGATAGTTTTCTGGTAGGTGTTTATCTCCTTTTTTGAAGACGGCCGACACGTTTGCAGTACGCCAGTCTGAAGGTAAGACGGCTGTGTCCAATGATCGTTGGAAGATGTCCCTGAGTGCTGGGGCTAGGGTGTCAGCACAGTTCTTCAAATGACATTGGGGATTTGGTCAGGCCCACATGCTTTGTGGGGATTGATGGCTTTGAGTAACTTGCATACTCCGGCTGTGTTAATGTTAATATCACTTATAATTGGGTGTTGTGGAGGGTCAAGGTGTGGGGGAGCAGATCCACCATCTCTGGTGAAGACACTGTGGAACTGGTCCAGAAGGATTTCAGCCTTCTCCTTGCTGTCACACACAAGTGAGCCATTCTTTTTCAGGGGGGCTACTCCAATGTTGTCTTGTTTTCTGCTTTTAATGTATTTCCAGAAGGGTTTTGAGTTGTTTGTCTGGGGTCCTTGGGTTATGGTATTATTGATGTATTCCCATTCGGCTTTACGCAGACTTCTACATGTTTTTGGAAGATTGTGTAGTTTGTCCAGTTTGTTTGTTTCCTTAGCTTTCTTATGGAGTCTTCTCTTTCGCTTTAGTAGTCGATGCAACTTCCCATTTAACCACGGGGTATATGATAATAAAAGACTACGTTGGCGTCAAACAAAAACAGTGGGTTTCTGCCTCATCACCCATCACATGTTCGTCGCGTTGCGACAACACGCTGTAGCGCTTACATTTTTCCGGGCGTAATAAACTATCCAGGTGACATTTCTGCGTATAATTTGAATAGTTGCTTACAATATTATTTGTCAGATAATTGACTCATATGAGTCCATGAAGAAATTGTTGCAAGCTTTTGAAATATATCTGTAGTCATGACATTGCATGCGCCAACAAGCCACTCGTCGTGTGGCGGCAGTTGTGGTATTCATGTGGAGCGGCGAGGACATGCACGCCAGGTCGTCTTGGGCTGGTCGTAACGCCGCCCGTCCATGGGGCCGTTGGTCGGGGGATGCTGAGCGACGGCGAAGATACCATCGACGACGACCGGCTGCCACTGCCCGTCGGCGCCAACGCTACAGCGACGTGATGGCCTGGAAGCCTTTGATACAGCGCATAGATGGCACTTCTCCGCGGGTTCTCTTCTGTCTACGGATCGCCACGAACGTCGCTGGTGATCGTGCGTAGCCTCCGGGGTTCAAATACCTACTCGGGTACGTCGACGCAGGGAGACGTCGGCGTACTGTCAAGAATGAATAACGAGTGAACGCTTGGAGGCTTGTGTGGTATCGACGAGGACAATGACGTTACATAGTCGTCGTGACTCGAGCATGTTGGTGCTGGCATCCGGTTTTTTCGACACTGTCCGCCGTCGGATTACTCGTTCGTCGTTAAACGAATGAACACCAGCCAGTGTGTGGAAGTATTCAACGTGGTCCGCACGCACGCACGTACGCACGCACACAACACACATACACAAAGAACTCAACGTAAAACATTCATGGTGCACCGTGTTGTTTCGAAACAGGTCAACCGTACATGTGTGGCAACGCTGTATGCTTTACCATGTCTTATTGTGGATTTACAACATGATTTAACACGGTATATTTCCAAAAAGGACGTAAGTAGCACAATAGGCGGAAAATATATATATATATATATATATATATATATATATATATATATATATATATATATATATATATATATGTATATATATATATATATATATATATATATATATATATATATATATATATATATCCAACGTTTCGTTGACACTTAACCGAGTTCTATCTTCTCTCTTGACGTAAACCCAGGGACTCATTCATCCCGAGAGCAACACAAACCGATGATCGCACATTGCCACTTCAACTGACAACAACGCGGGTGAAAAATCGATGTAGCAATCGCCGGAAAATGGCCCTAATGCGACAAATACTTCAGCTTATTCGTTGACAGTCTGGTGGTCACTTAGTGGAACTTCAGCAAAGTCGCTAGTCATACGGACGTAAGCTACATCCATGATTTCGGCGCTGTATAACTGCGATTGATGGGCATTCTGCACATCCATCTCATGCGCTCTCGGTGGATTATTCACAGCAGACATGTGTTGTAATGTATGCATTTTGTTGTCCGGGCCACGATCGTCCTTGCTCAATGAAATATGAGCATGTATTATGTAGTTCAGGGACGTCGATCCGGGGGATGGGGGACCAATTTATATACACACACACACACACACACACATATATAATATATATATATATATATAATGTATATATATATATATATATATATAATGTATATATAATATATATATATATATATATATATACAAAATAAAAAAATATATATATATTTTAATATATATATATATATATATAATTTATATAATGACTTGAAATATTTATTTGTAAATATATAAGATAATGTATTGTTGGTCTGGTGCTAATTATAAAATATACAAAGGCCTTTATAGTATGCTATTTAAAATAGTTATGTTGGCTACATGTTTTTGAATAGGGGCCGTGGTCCGTCCCAACCACTGACAGTTTGGAGGGTAAACTTTGGACCTATAACTGCTTGCCTGATTCATAGACTGCTAACATGCAGAGGTTACAGGGATGCCTGTGTAGAACTTCCAAGTCCCACCTTTTGGCAAAGAAATTTTTATTTACTCAAATGGGCTTAAATTACACAAAATGCAGGAATCCGCTGGTTCAGTCGTAGGCGATAAGCATCCAACAGGCTGCAGTTCAAGGGGTGACAGTGCAACAAAGAATTATTCATCTATAATGTGCTTGATGGCTAGTGTCTATTAATATATCAACACAAGGGTGTAAAATGATAAGGCCCAGCATGATGAATATTTACTGGTCTAAGATCAAGTTGTGCGCTGCGGCGAAACAAGCAATTTATCTAATGATTTTCCATTTGGTACTCGGAACATTATATATGAGTTAATTAATATTACTACTAGACCTATGTAGGGGCTTAGACAGGGTAGTGATCAGTCTCGTTATGTGCCCGCAAATTTTTTTGCCCATAATGTAGCAAACGCTAACTTTGGGGGCAACGACTCGAATGATGTATTTATTCCTTCGAATGTACGGACGTACCTGCCAACAACAAATCGTCTAGAAGGTGAGAACTAAAGTTATTTTCAAGTTGTTTGCGTATTACAGCAATTGTGACTTTGATTCCTGTGCTTTGATTACGCTTAAGGACAACGAAGTTGGGGGGAAGTTGTCTATGGTCTCGTTGAATGTGGCTCAAACCGGAACAGAAACGAAACTCACTTGCGTGCCCTAGTTTGATCTAGAAGGCGTTTGACTTCAGTCACCAACACCTCCAGTTGGTTGCGGTCACTAGGCACCTGTTCCAAATGCCCAGTCCATCCATGTTTAAGTTTGCGAATGTTTTTCAATGGTTTTGATGTGAACATTATTTTGGAACGATTGAATAAGTATTATGAGCCGCGGCTGTTATTCCTCAGAACAGAACCAGAGCAGAAGGCGTCCTAAGATACGCATAATGACTGCGCTGGTGATCACGTGGCGTCACGTGACCGCACTTGGTGGTGATACAAAAGCAACTCAGCAGAACACCAAGGAGGCCACCCCTGTGTACACGCATGGCCGTGCACGTGGACGCCTCAGAACACGACGGAGACCACACTGTGTACACGCATGGCCGTGCAAGTGGACGCCTCAGAACACGACGGAGACCACACTGTGTACACGCATGGCCGTGCAAGTGGACGCCTCAGAACACGACGGAGACCACACTGTGTACACGCATGGCCGTGCAAGTGGACGCGTCAGAACACGACGGAGACCACACTGTGTACACGCATGGCCGTGCAAGTGGACGCGTCAGAACACGACGGAGGCCACACTGTGTACACGCATGGCCGTGCAAGTGGACGCCTCAGAACACGACGGAGACCACACTGTGTACACGCATGGCCGTGCAAGTGGACGCGTCAGAACACGACGGAGACCACACTGAGTACACGCATGGCCGTGCAAGTGGACGCCTCAGAACACGACGGAGACCACACTGTGTACACGCATGGCCGTGCAAGTGGACGCGTCAGAACACGACGGAGACCACACTGTGTACCCGCATGGCCGTGCAAGTGGACGCCTCAGAACACGACGGAGACCACACTGTGTACACGCATGGCCGTGCAAGTGGACGCGTCAGAACACGACGGAGACCACACTGTGTACACGCATGGCCGTGCAAGTGGACGCGTCAGAACACGACGGAGACCACACTGTGTACACGCATGGCCGTGCAAGTGGACGCCTCAGAACACGACGGAGACCACACTGTGTACACGCATGGCCGTGCAAGTGGACGCCTCAGAACACGACGGAGACCACACTGTGTACACGCATGGCCGTGCAAGTGGACGCTCAGAACACGACGGAGACCACACTGTGTACACGCATGGCCGTGCAAGTGGACGCCTCAGAACACGACGGAGACCACACTGTGTACACGCATGGCCGTGCAAGTGGACGCCTCAGAACACGACGGAGACCACACTGTGTACACGCATGGCCGTGCAAGTGGACGCTCAGAACACGACGGAGACCACACTGTGTACACGCATGGCCGTGCAAGTGGACGCCTCAGAACACGACGGAGACCACACTGTGTACACGCATGGCCGTGCAAGTGGACGCCTCAGAACACGACGGAGACCACACTGTGTACACGCATGGCCGTGCAAGTGGACGCGTCAGAACACGACGGAGACCACACTGTGTACACGCATGGCCGTGCAAGTGGACGCCTCAGAACACGACGGAGACCACACTGTGTACACGCATGGCCGTGCAAGTGGACGCCTCAGAACACGACGGAGACCACACTGTGTACACGCATGGCCGTGCAAGTGGACGCCTCAGAACACGACGGAGACCACACTGTGTACACGCATGGCCGTGCAAGTGGACGCCTCAGAACACGACGGAGACCACACTGTGTACACGCATGGCCGTGCAAGTGGACGCCTCAGAACACGACGGAGACCACACTGTGTACACGCATGGCCGTGCAAGTGGACGCCTCAGAACACGACGGAGACCACACTGTGTACACGCATGGCCGTGCAAGTGGACGCCTCAGAACACGACGGAGACCACACTGTGTACACGCATGGCCGTGCAAGTGGACGCCACAGAACACGACGGAGACCACACTGTGTACACGCATGGCCGTGCAAGTGGACGCCTCAGAACACGACGGAGACCACACTGTGTACACGCATGGCCGTGCAAGTGGACGCCTCAGAACACGACGGAGACCACACTGTGTACACGCATGGCCGTGCAAGTGGACGCCTCAGAACACGACGGAGACCACACTGTGTACACGCATGGCCGTGCAAGTGGACGCCTCAGAACACGACGGAGACCACACTGTGTACACGCATGGCCGTGCAAGTGGACGCCTCAGAACACGACGGAGACCACACTGTGTACACGCATGGCCGTGCAAGTGGACGCCTCAGAACACGACGGAGACCACACTGTGTACACGCATGGCCGTGCAAGTGGACGCGTCAGAACACGACGGAGACCACACTGTGTACACGCATGGCCGTGCAAGTGGACGCCTCAGAACACGACGGAGACCACACTGTGTACACGCATGGCCGTGCAAGTGGACGCCTCAGAACACGACGGAG
>JAODUO010000085.1:402500-452500 GCA_025642075.2 Ridgeia piscesae | reverse complement strand
GATATGGTGGATTTACACAGTAGCAATTACCGGGTATACCTAAACTCCACGTTGCAAACAATAATGTCTTTTAATTAGTGCTGCAACAGCCTAAATATTGCAATGCCTCCACTGTTTGTAGAATACCATGTACTGTATAGTAAAGGGATGATTAGAAATCTTTTTATAAATTTGTGTTAAAACTTGATGCCTCATGTGGTAAGCTCGTAAATGCAATCATCAGCAGTGATTTAAAGAGGCTCTCGAGGGTAGGACGACATTGGACTAAGATGTTGTCCATAACAGCTTTACACCACTGTGTAATAATGTTATATTAATTTATTTATGCAGTGTATCTTATGTTTTATTTCCTTGTATGTTTTTCTAATTAATGTTTATAATATGCACATCTCTACATGATCGTTATGATGCACAGATAAGTGAAATAAGGATATTGAAATGAATATGCATGATTATAAAAATTATGTCACTTCAGATCAGTTAAATAGCTCAGGGCTATATATCATACGTCAACATTTGAAAATTTCCATGGAGGAGATTGCGCGCGAGCTGTTAAGCCAACCACGAACGGGTCAATGCGACCTTTGCGGATGCATACTTGGAATAGTAATACCCATGAAATTATGAATGAAACAACAAGAAAAACAAATTTCCATGATTTTATTAGCACATCACAACATTTAAACCATTTATACACATCATGCAAGCGCCCTTGTGCAATTATTCATCCCCAAAGTGCCCAAAACAGACTCTATTCTCAATATCAAGTAATTACACCCCTTGAAAACTTTAAGTGTTTAATTCCAATATTTTTTCCATATTGAATTTTTTTATTTAATTATCTGTGCTGGAAATGGTAAAACACACCCACTAGGAGATTCTCCACAGGCACAGGTAAGGCCTTGACTCCTGCCACTGTACACAGATTGGCCAAGTGGCACACACAGCCAATGTCAAACACTGCAGAGTTTTTCTTCCCTACCATTGTGTTGCAATTATCACTTATGAAGGCCACTACATTCTTCCAGGGAATTCCCTTTGCTTCGAATGTGGCATCTAGTTGGTCAACTATGGATTGTGCTGTGCCAATATTGCAGATTGATTGGCATGTCCAGGAATCCTGTGACTGCTCTTTCCCTCACCTCGTCAAAGGATTTAACCACAATTGCTAGAGTTTTCTGCTGGTTAGTGTCATTAGATTCGTCACACCCGAATGAAAAAGGCCCAGTTTTGCACTGTTTCACAAGTTCTTCTTCCAAAACTGGAGCGATGGCATTTTTGACAATCGTCTTGAGGAGAATTTCTTAGCTATTTTCAAATCTGGTAACATTTGCTTGTATAGGCGTGTAAAATGGTTTGCCACAGCAAATGGCATGTTGAGCTCCGGAACGAAATTTGTGAACAGAGTTTCGCTTCGAATTACATCTTCTGTATTTGCATTCACTGTAAAAAAGTTCATCACAGGAGCTGTGGTGTTCTGCGATTTCTGCAGTGTTTCTCTGTGATTGAATGCTTCTTCAAATAATTATTGCCTCCGTGATCCACTTTGGTGTCTATCACACACACTTTGCAAAAGGCATGCTCGATACCTTGTCGACTTTTACATACCCACGGGTACTGGACCGATTATTGCTTCTGCTGTTTTATCGTGACCTGCTTCTTGCGTTGCGTACCTCAAAATAGCGTAGGTCAAGGTTCACCTTGCGAAGTACTCGGATAGACTTAGAACAAATCGCGGGCTGTGTAGATACTCAATGCGCGCAAGGTTTTGATGTTCGAAGTTGCGGCAAATCTACGGGTTGGGATTTTGCGGGGAGATTTGTTTATTAAATCAGGAGAAACTGCTTAAATAGAAAACCCAATCGGTAGATCAGTAGACATGCCTAAAATCGGTAGACTCCCGACCAAATCGGTAGACTTGACAGGTATGATATATTTTATCTAAAGCCTTGTTGTGTGTATGTAAGAGTATGTTAGGAGATGACCCTGGTATTGAAAATCACAATACTACGTGACATGGTTGCCATCATGAAATCAAGCTGTTTTAATTCACTCTCATTGCCACTAAGCAATTCTCGGTTTTCAGAGGAGAATAATGTCGTAGTGATCTACAACAGTGATGCCAGCGGTTGGTGTGACTACATCGAGCGGGAGAAAAATAATGGTCAGCATGAAAATGAAATTGTCATTGCCTACGTCCAGGACACCGACATGTTTCCAACCATGGGTGAGGACACACAGAACAGCCTCATCAGTGCAAAAGTCATCGTTGTCGTCGCGTCTCCAGGATTCGTCGACTGTATACAGCATGACGAGACACGCCAGTGCATGATACAAGATCCGACAAATGCCATTCTGTTTCTGTGTGGTCTCACGGTGAAAGATCTCGAGGATTCCCGCGTTGCACAACGCTTCCACCAGTTTGAAGTGTGGACAAAGATAACCCACAATGAGCCGCTAGAGCTGTTCAAGCGTATCGCGGCGAATGTTGCAAATGTGGCAAGTAAGCCAACGCCGTCGTGTGCTTTGAAGGCCAAACAGGCCGCCACAAACAAATATGTGACGAGTAATGGTGTCTCTGGCGACACGTCTGCTGCCACCTGGGTCGACCCAAAGTGGGAATTCGATGTCACTCCCACTCGCATCCGATCAGAGGTTAGCTGTCTCTCTGTCTTTAGTTGTCTCTTTCTGACTCTCTGTCTCCATCTCCAACTCTCTCTCTCTCTCTCTCTCTCTCTCTCTCTCTCTCTCTCTCCTCTCTCTCTCTCTCTCTCTCTCTCTCTCTCTCCATGTTGTTCTCCCACTCTGTCTGTTTCTCTGTGTTTCTTCTAGCTGTTTGTCTCTCCTCTCTGTCTGTCTGTCTGTCTGTCCGTCCGTCCATCCATCCGTCCGTCTGTCTCTGTCTGTCTGTCTCTCTGTCTGTCCGTCCGTCTGTCTGTCTCTGTCTGTCTGTCTCTCTGTCTGTGTCTCTGTCTGTGTCTCTGTCTGTCTCTCTCTGTCTGTCTGTCTCTGTCTGTCTCTGTCTGTCTCTGTCTGTCTCTGTCTGTCTCTGTCTGTCTCTGTCTGTTTCTGTCTGTCTCTCTGTCTGTCTCTCTGTCTGTCTGTCTCTCTGTCTCTCTGTCTGTCTCTCTCTGTCTCTCTCTGTCTCTCTCTGTCTCCATTGCCTCTGTCTCTCTGTCTCTCTGTCTGTCGGTCTGTATGTCGGTCTGTATGTCGGTTTGTATGTCGGTCTGTATGTCGGTCTGTATGTCTGTCTGTCTGTCTCTCTCTCTCTTACTCTTCTTTCTCTCTCCTCCGTTCTCTCTCCTCTCTGTCTCTCCTTCCCTTCCTCCCTGTCTCCCTGCCTCGCAGCCTACCTCCCTCTCTCTATGTTGATGAATCAGCTATTGTTGTTGCAGCAACAAACAGAAGTTGTCCTGTTCTTTCACAACCCAGTGGCAGACGGGTGTCAACTGAAAGTTGTGGTTGATGAAGAAAAGCTGCTGGTTCGCAAGCGCAATCCTTATACATACTGCTTCATGGCTCCAGGTAAATTAAGTTCCTTGAGTCAGCAGGTGTGAATGCAATACATTTTAAAAGAATAGCACATTGCAAATAATTAAATACACTGTAGTCGTTGTACTCTAAAATATTGTGACCATCGTTGACAAAATTGTGCATTGCATATGTTGGAATTTATGTCAAAAACATGTTTTGTTGCAGAGACATGATTACTAGGGTAAAAGCAAACAGATTATTTTGAATCTATAGAAATACAAAAGACACTTATTCTGCAATTATTTAGAAAGTATTGCAGATGTGTGCCATACTCTATTGCTAAAGTATTACATATTATTTAACATATGGCAGAAAAACTATTGTTATAACTTTGTAAATGCGTTGGAACTTCACTTCACTTAGACACACAATTAAAACCTGTGAACAATGTCAAGAAACCCTCCGCAGGTCAAATTTTATGATTTTTATCACTCTTGTTTGACTGTTATCACAGAGCACCGGGAAGGGGCGGTCCGGGCAGAACTCGAATGTGACGGCAAAAACATTGGTGATCTGACCCTGAAATACAAATGTGATATGGAGAAGATCAACGGTTTGATTCAGGTGGGTTAGTGGTTGCTGCATGCATCGGGGATCAGGAGTTCCATGTCTACCATTTTGGCAGTAGAACTAACATAGTTTTTTATTTTCTGGGATAATCTTACAGTATACAGCTCTAAAATGGAAATCTACCATCAGAATGATATGTTACATTATAATGTCTTCACCAGTTTTATATCTTAATAAGCCAGGTGAATTCAAATGAAGAAAATGGTCATTCAATTATATACACTGCAGTTATGTACCACTGGTATAATTACTGGTATAATTTAGATAAGATTTGTATTTAGACTTGTCTAACAAAACAAATTTTATTCTATGGTTGCGTAGCAAATCATTTTAGATGTAGCAGAATCTAGCCACTCTTATGACCCTGCATAAGAACAAGCATTATGAAATGCAGAAGTATTTGTCACCTGACTGAACCATCTAGCTGTCAAATATTGAAAATAGTTTCTTCAGTATATGGTCTGAGTAAATTGTGAGTAGAATTTTACAACAAGAAAAAATTTACAAAGTTCATATACCAACCGTAGGGACGAAGACCTGTTCTACCTCAAGCCGAGGGTACTCCAGAACTGATAATAACTGAGGGTACTTCAGAACTGATAATAACTGGAAACATGCAAACATAGGATTCATACAGAATCCACGCCCACTTCAAAAGTATTCTGACTGCAACATTTTATATCATTATATGCCTGGCATGTTGTGAAATAATAATAATGAATGAACGGATTACATTTTAGACCCAATTGTTGTTTACTGACAGAAGAGGTGGGCCCAGATTCGACACATATGGTAGAAACACAAACCTTATTCAGGACACCGTAACTGGAAACTTTACATTTAGTTCATGTGGCCTTTGGACATTCTGGATTTGCAGATACATCTTCAGGCCCTGGAGCTCATCTGCCAAAAGAGCAGGGTACATGACCTGGATGGGACATTGTCCAAGCTCTTTGATGAGAGGTCTGGCACAATCCCAGTGGCGGCCTTCGAGAACCTCTTTGGGATGCACGAATATGCAACAAATAGTAAGGACAAGTTCTGTGTTCCCCTCAAGTAGCTGAAACAACAAATGGTAAGGACAAGTTCTGTGTTCCCCTCAAGTAGCTGAAACAACAAATAGTAAGGACAAGTTCTGTGTTCCCTCAAGTAGCTGAAACAACAAATGGTAAGGACAAGTTCTGTGTTCCCTCAAGTAGCTGAAACAACAAATGGTAAGGACAAGTTCTGTGTTCCCCTCAAGTAGCTGAAACAACAAATAGTAAGGACAAGTTCTGTGTTCCCTCAAGTAGCTGAAACAACAAATGGTAAGGACAAGTTCTGTGTTCCCTCAAGTAGCTGAAACAACAAATGGTAAGGACAAGTTCTGTGTTCCCTCAAGTAGCTGAAACAACAAATAGTAAGGACAAGTTCTGTGTTCCCTCAAGTAGCTGAAGCAACAAATGGTAAGGACAAGTTCTGTGTCTCCCCCACTGAAGCAACAAATGGTAAGGACAAGTTCTGTGTCTCCCCCACTGAAGCAACAAATGGTAAGGGCAAGTTCTGTGTCTCCCCCACTGAAGCAACAAATGGTAAGGGCAAGTTATGTGTCTCCCCCACTGAAGCAACAAATGGTAAGGGCAAGTTCTGTGTCTCCCCCACTGAAGCAACAAATGGTAAGGACAAGTTCCATGTCTCCCCCACTGAAGCAACAAATGGTAAGGGCAAGTTCTGTGTCTCCCCCACTGAAGCAACAAATGGTAAGGGCAAGTTCTGTGTCTCCCCCACTGAAGCAACAAATGGTAAGGACAAGTTCTGTGTCTCCCCCACTGAAGCAACAAATGGTAAGGGCAAGTTCTGTGTCTCCCTCACTGAAGCAACAAATGGTAAGGGCAAGTTCTGTGTCTCCCTCACTGAAGCAACAAATGGTAAGGACAAGTTCTGTGTCTCCCCTAAAACTGAAGCAACAAAGGGTAAGGGCAAGTTCTGTGTCCCCCCCCTCAAAAAAGGTGGGGTAGTTTTGAAGCAACAAAGGGTAAGGACAAGTTCTGTGTCTCCCTCTTACTGAAGCAACAAATGTAAGGACAAGTTCTGTGTCTCCCCTCTAGAAACTGAAGCAACAAAGGGTAAGGACAAGTTCTGTGTCTCCCCCTAGACTGAAGCAACAAAGGGTAAGGACAAGTTCTGTGTCTCCCCCAGACTGAAGCAACAAATGTAAGGCAAGTTCTGTGTCTCCCCCTAGTACTGAAGCAACAAAGTAAGGACAAGTTTGTCTCCCCTCTAGTACTGAAGCAACAAATGTAAGGACAAGTTCTGTGTCTCCCCTCTGTAACTGAAGCAACAAATGTAAGGACAATTTCCCTTGGTCTCCCCTCAGAAACTGAAGCAACAAATGTAAGGCAAGTTTGTGTCCCCCCTCCCTCTATTTTAACTGAAGCAACAAATGTAAGGACAAGTTCTGTGTCTCCCCTCTAGTCTGAAGCAACAAATGTAAGGACAAGTTCTGTGTCTCCCCCTCTAGTACTGAAGCAACAAAGGGTAAGGACAAGTTCTGTGTCCCCCCCTCTGAAACTGAAGCAACAAATGTAAGGACAAGTTCCTGTCCCCCCCTCTAGTACTGAAGCAACAAAGGGTAAGGACAATTTCCCGTGTCTCCCCCTTGAAACTGAAGCAACAAATGTAAGGACAAGTTCTGTGTCTCCCCCTCTAGTACTGAAGCAACAAATGGTAAGGACAAGTTCTGTGTCTCCCCCTTAGTACTGAAGCAACAAATGTAAGGACAAGTTCTGTGTCTCCCCTCTAGTACTGAAGCAACAAATGTAAGGGCAAGTTCTGTGTCTCCCCCACTGAAGCAACAAAGGGTAAGGACAAGTTCCATGTCTCCCCCAAAACTGAAGCAACAAAGGGTAAGGACAAGTTCTGTGTCTCCCTCTTACTGAAGCAACAAATGTAAGGCAAGTTCTGTGTCTCCCTCAAACTGAAGCAACAAATGTAAGGCAAGTTCTGTGTCTCCCCCAAAACTGAAGCAACAAAGGGTAAGGACAATTTCCCTGTCCCCCCCCAAACTGAAGCAACAAAGGGAAAGGGGCAAGTTCTGTGTCCCCCCCAAAACTGAAGCAACAAAGGGTAAGGACAATTTCCCTGTCCCCCCCCACTGAAGCAACAAAGGGAAAGGGGCAAGTTCTGTGTCTCCCCCACTGAAGCAACAAAGGGTAAGGACAATTTCCCTGTCTCCCCCACTGAAGCAACAAAGGGTAAGGACAAGTTCTGTGTCTCCCCCAAAACTGAAGCAACAAAGGGTAAGGACAATTTCCCTGTCTCCCCCACTGAAGCAACAAATGGTAAGGACAAGTTCTGTGTCTCCCCTCTAGTAACTGAAGCAACAAATGTAAGGACAAGTTCTGTGTCTCCCCTCACTGAAGCAACAAATGGTAAGGGCAAGTTCTGTGTCTCCCCCACTGAAGCAACAAATGGTAAGGACAAGTTCCGTGTCTCCCCCACTGAAGCAACAAATGGTAAGGACAAGTTCCGTGTCTCCCCTCACTGAAGCAACAAATGGTAAGGGCAAGTTCTGTGTCTCCCTCACTGAAGCAACAAATGGTAAGGGCAAGTTCTGTGTCTCCCCCACTGAAGCAACAAATGGTAAGGACAAGTTCCATGTCTCCCCCACTGAAGCAACAAATGGTAAGGGCAAGTTCTGTGTCTCCCCTCACTGAAGCAACAAATGGTAAGGACAAGTTCTGTGTCTCCCCCACTGAAGCAACAAATGGTAAGGACAAGTCCTGTGTTTCCCTGTTTCGCTGAAGCAACAAATGTAAGGACAAGTTCTGTGTCTCCCCTCTAGTAACTGAAGCAACAAATGTAAGGACAAGTTCTGTGTCTCCCCTCTAGTAACTGAAGCAACAAATGTAAGGACAAGTTCTGTGTCTCCCCCTCTAGTAACTGAAGCAACAAATGTAAGGACAAGTTCTGTGTCTCCCCCTCTAGTAGCTGAAGCAACAAATGTAAGGACAAGTTCTGTGTCTCCCCCTCTAGTAGCTGAAGCAACAAATGTAAGGACAAGTTCTGTGTCTCCCCCTCTAGTAGCTGAAGCAACAAATGTAAGGACAAGTTCTGTGTCTCCCCCTCTAGTAGCTGAAGCAACAAATGTAAGGACAAGTTCTGTGTCTCCCCCTCTAGTAACTGAAGCAACAAATGTAAGGACAAGTTCTGTGTCTCCCCCTCTAGTAACTGAAGCAACAAATGTAAGGACAAGTTCTGTGTCTCCCCCTCTAGTAACTGAAGCAACAAATGTAAGGACAAGTTCCGTGTCTCCCCCTCTAGTAGCTGAAGCAACAAATGTAAGGACAAGTTCCGTGTCTCCCCCTCTAGTAGCTGAAGCAACAAATGTAAGGACAAGTTCTGTGTCTCCCCTCTAGTAGCTGAAGCAACAAATGTAAGGACAAGTTCTGTGTCTCCCCCTCTGTAACTGAAGCAACAAATGTAAGGACAATTTCTGTGTCTCCCCTCTAGTAACTGAAGCAACAAATGTAAGGACAAGTTCTGTGTCTCCCCCTCTAGTAACTGAAGCAACAAATGTAAGGACAAGTTCTGTGTCTCCCCCTCTAGTAACTGAAGCAACAAATGTAAGGACAAGTTCTGTGTCTCCCCCTCTAGTAACTGAAGCAACAAATGTAAGGACAAGTTCTGTGTCTCCCCCTCTAGTAACTGAAGCAACAAATGTAAGGACAAGTTCTGTGTCTCCCCCTCTAGTAACTGAAGCAACAAATGTAAGGACAAGTTCTGTGTCTCCCCCTCTAGTAACTGAAGCAACAAATGTAAGGACAAGTTCTGTGTCTCCCCCTCTAGTAACTGAAGCAACAAATGTAAGGACAAGTTCTGTGTCTCCCCCTCTAGTAACTGAAGCAACAAATGTAAGGACAAGTTCTGTGTCTCCCCCTCTAGTAACTGAAGCAACAAATGTAAGGACAAGTTCTGTGTCTCCCCCTCTAGTAACTGAAGCAACAAATGTAAGGACAAGTTCTGTGTCTCCCCCTCTAGTAACTGAAGCAACAAATGTAAGGACAAGTTCTGTGTCTCCCCCTCTAGTAGCTGAAACAACAAATGGTAAGGACAAGTTCTGTGTCTCCCCCTCAAGTAGCTGAAACAACAATGGCAAGCAAGGACAAGTTTTGTGTCTCCCCTCAAGTAGCTGAAACAACAAATGGTAAGGACAAGATCTGTGTTCCCCTCAAGTAGCTGAAACAACAAATGGTAAGGACAAGTTCTGTGTTCCCCTCAAGTAGCTGAAACAACAAATGGTAAGGACAAGTTCTGTGTTCCCCTCAAGTAGCTGAAACAACAAATGGTAAGGACAAGTTCTGTGTTCCCCTCAAGTAGCTGAAACAACATATGGCAAGGACAAGTAAGGACCAGCTCAACGTTCACCCTGTAGCAGCTGAAGTGACCAATGGTAAGGACCAGCTCATCGTTCACCCTGTAGCAGATGAAGTGACTAACGGTAAGGACCAGCTCAATGTTCACCCTGTAGCAGCTGAAGTGACCAATGGTAAGGACCAGCTCAACGTTCACCCTGTAGCAGATGAAGTGACTAACGGTAAGGACCAGCTCAATGTTCACCCTGTAGCAGATGAAGTGACCAATGGTAAGGACCAGCTCAACGTTCACCCTGTAGCAGATGAAGTGACGAATGGTAAGGACCAGCTCAACGTTCACCCTGTAGCAGCTGAAGTGACCAATGGTAAGGACCAGCTCAACATTCACCACGTAGCAGCTGAAGTGACCAATGGTAAGGACCAGCTCAACGTTCACCCTGTAGCAGATGAAGTGACCAATGGTAAGGACCAGCTCAACGTTCAGCCTGTAGCAGCTGAAGTGACTAATGGTAAGGACCAGCTCAACGTTCACCCTGTAGCAGCTGAAGTGACTAATGGTAAGGACCAGCTCATCGTTCACCCTGTAGCAGCTGAAGTGACTAATGGTAAGGACCAGCTCAACGTTCACCCTGTAGCAGCTGAAGTGACTAATGGTAAGGACCAGCTCATCGTTCACCCTGTAGCAGCTGAAGTGACTAATGGTAAGGACCAGCTCAACGTTCACCCTGTAGCAGCTGAAGTGACCAATGGTAAGGACCAGCTCAATGTTCACCCTGTAGCAGCTGAAGTGACTAATGGTAAGGACCAGCTCAACGTTCACCCTGTAGCAGCTGAAGTGACCAATGGTAAGGACCAGCTCAACGTTCACCACGTAGCAGCTGAAGTGACCAATGGTAAGGACCAGCTCAACGTTCACCCTGTAGCAGATGAAGTGACTAATGGTAAGGACCAGCTCAACGTTCAGCCTGTAGCAGCTGAAGTGACTAATGGTAAGGACCAGCTCAACGTTCACCCTGTAGCAGCTGAAGTGACTAATGGTAAGGACCAGCTCATCGTTCACCCTGTAGCAGCTGAAGTGACTAATGGTAAGGACCAGCTCAACGTTCACCCTGTAGCAGCTGAAGTGACTAATGGTAAGGACCAGCTCATCGTTCACCCTGTAGCAGCTGAAGTGACTAAGGTAAGGACCAGCTCAACCTTCACCCTGTAGCAGCTGAAGTGACCAATGGTAAGGACCAGCTCAACGTTCACCCTGTAGCAGCTGAAGTGACTAATGGTAAGGACCAGCTCAACGTTCACCCTGTAGCAGCTGAAGTGACTAATGGTAAGGACCAGCTCATCGTTCACCCTGTAGCAGCTGAAGTGACCAACGGTAAGGACCAGCTCATCGTTCACCCTGTAGCAGCTGAAGTGACTAATGGTAAGGACCAGCTCATCGTTCACCCTGTAGCAGCTGAAGTGACTAATGGTAAGGACCAGCTCATCGTTCACCCTGTAGCAGCTGAAGTGACTAATGGTAAGGACCAGCTCATCGTTCACCCTGTAGCAGCTGAAGTGACTAATGGTAAGGACCAGCTCATCGTCCACTCTGTAGCAGCTGAAGTGACTAATGGTAAGGACCAGCTCATCGTTCACCCTGTAGCAGCTGAAGTGACTAATGGTAAGGACCAGCTCATCGTCCACTCTGTAGCAGCTGAAGTGACCAATGTAAGGACTATAGTTGTGAAACACATTACAAACAATGTTTGAATGGATGGACCTGAAATATTTACATTCTTCATCATGTGTTTGATGCAGTGGTCCACGCCAAGTGGCTGAGTATAAAGTGTCAAACTGTTTGTGTTCCAGTGAATCTCAAGCACGAGCTGCCCACCTTGCTCCACTTCGCAGCGAAGTACGGCCTGAAGGAGTTCACAAGTCGGCTGATTGACCTGCCCGGTGCCCTGCTTACCTACAGCATAGGGAACAAGGATGGCCATTGTCCCGCGGAGATTGCTCGCAAGTTCGACCACCATGAGTTGGCAAACTATTTTGATACGTTCATCGAAATGGTATGATTTTGTCTCACTCATCTATGGGTATCTGTCCTCACCACAGTTTCTAGGAAGTGTGGATGAAAACCGTGTATTTTCATAATAAAACACAAGAAATATATACTGGTTGTAGGCTAAGGACTCTGTGTGGGCGGCATTTGTTGCATATACTCATTTATTACTGATATTGTTTGTGTGTGTATGTATATGTATATATATATATATATATATATATATATATATATATATATATATATATATATATATTATTATTATTATATATATATATATATATATATATACACACAATCAATACCAGTAATAAATATAGAATAAATATATATATATATATATATATATATATATATATATATATTATATATATATATATATATATATATATATATATATATATATATATATATATATATATATATATATATATATCACAACGCTACCTTGCCAATACAGTAGTCGATATCAACAATATATATATATATTGTCTTACATATCATTCAGATATACATAATAATATATATAATATATAATTATATTGATATAATAATATATATATATATATATATATATATAATAATATATATATACATCACAATCGTATAATAATATATACAAGTGTATATTGAAAATAATAAAACTTTCAATAATATTGTATATAGTGTGAAGAGAGATGTTATGAGATAGAGAGAGCAGTGTAGGGTGAGAGATGGATGAGTGTGAGGACATGGAAGGGAAGGAACAACTGAACAACTGAACAACTGAACAACTGAACAACTGAACAACTGAACAACTGAACAACTGAACAACTGAACAACTGAACAACTGAACAACTGAACAAGTAATCTTTGGACGACACATTCAAAGGTGCAACAATTATGTCGTCCCTGTTGTAGACATCACCGTTGTTAAATCATGCACTGTGTGAAATGAGAGAATTGTCCAGGTGGTTGAACCATGTCATGATGACTGATGTGGGAAAGTGTATGTTTTGTCTACAGAATGGAACGTTGTACGAGATGATTGAACCCTACATGACCTTCAACATAGACTCTCCCTGCTACATGGAGATGCAAGCATATTGTGAGTTAAAACTCGTGTCAGTTTTTCATTTGTCATAATCTTGGCAATAAGTTAGGAGTTGGCTTTATTTTATACCAATACCAATCCCTCACAACAGTCCACTTGCCTAGAATCTGATCAGAATGAGAGCAGCGCAACACTGTAAGAAATGCTGTGGGTACACGTATTGTTCGTCATTTAGCCAAGTTGTTTTATAATTCAAAATCAACATAAAGAAGAAACATTACAACTACGAGACTGTGTTTCTTATTTAATAACGGACTTTGAAAGAACTATTAATGACAGTAGCAGTTGAGTTTGTTTTGCAGTTGATGATACAGCTTAAAATATTTAGATTCAAGATTTACGATATCAGTAAAAAAAAGGCAAGAAAAGGCAATTCTTATATAGCGCAGTATCCAGTCCTCAGTGCTTTTTTCAAAAGCGTTTTACACTTTACTTCCTGACAGACCTGTTCACTCAGACACCATTTCAGTGTCTCTGGGAAGGATCCAGCCCACCACAATTAATGTGCGATGGCTGCTCGTACACATATCCACCACTGTCTATAGTCAGGTACTCATTTATACAGCTGAGTGAACTGGAACAATGTAGAGTGAAAAACCACGCACAGGTTTTAACACCACAGCACAGGATTCAAACCTGGGTTTTTGTAGTCGAGAGTCCGAAGCTCTGCCCCTGAGCCATTGCACTGTCTGATTCAGATGTTATTATTACTGTTGTTTTGAGATATTAACCCAGGAACTATCTCAAGATGTCATCTTATAAAGAATACAAATTACCAACAAAATATGAACCTGTTATTGAATATATTGTTCATGGCTCCTGGAATGGTTTATTTTAGTATAATTTAACTTACTTTGGAGCTTTATTGTCGAAGATGAGTACGATGTTTCGATCTGTCAGCTACGGGCCTTGTTCACGTACTGGTGTTACGTGTGTTGCTCCCCTTGTGGGTAAAAACTGTCACAGTATCAAAAACACCAAGGAACTAGTCGACAAGCTAAGAGGCCTAGAAATACCACCTGCTCAGAAACTGGTGTCATATGATGTCACACCACTCTTCACCAGTGTCCTGGTGGATAAGGCACTGGAAGTCATCACAGAGAGACTACAAGAAGATGACACCCTAACCAGCCACACAGATATGACAATCCCACAGATAGTTGAGCTCCTCAACTTCTGCCTCAATACGATCTATTTCATATATAATGGGGCATACTACCAGCAAACACATGGTGCAGCTATGGGATCACCTATATCTCCCCTAGTAGCTAATTGCTACATGGAACAATTTGAGGAAGTAGCCGTCTCTATAGCAATGCACCCCCCCCCCATCACTGTGGTTACGATACGTGGACGACACATTCACCATACTTCACGAATACGATGTGGAAGAGTTCACTGAACACATAAACAGCATCGATCCACACATCAAATTCACAATTGAACCTGAGAAAGACAGCAAACTTCCCTTCCAGGATCTATGCACCCATATTCTGGATGATGGATCCACGAAGATAACTATTTACCGGAAGCCGACACACATGGACCAGTACCTCAACTTCAAGTCACATCACCCTCTAACCCACAAACATTCAGTTGTACGCACCCTCACCTACAGGGCACAGCAGTATGTCACCACAGCTGAAGACAGGAAATCAGAACTGGCACACGTCCACAAAGCCCTGAGAGCCAATGGATACCCAGAGTGAGCACTTGCATCTCCACCATCCAGTGCAAAAAGACCACCTAGCACGAACAACAACCCATGAAGACCTATGCTGGGACTAACATACGTGGCAGGATTCTCAGAACAGCTCGGCACATAACATACACACATAGCACAAGCCGGCGAACACCTTCCGCTCAATGGTAGTTAACCCTAAAGACAAAACACCTAAAGAACACCAATGTGGAACCATCTATAACATCAAGTTTGACATCGACAGCAGCCACACATACATAGGTGAAACCAAGAGAACACTCAGCCAGAGATTCAAAGAACACACAAACCTGGATAAACCAACAGGAGATCATTGTCAGGCCACAGGACACTCAGTGTCCACGAAGAACACTAAAGTACTGAACCATGAATCCAACTGGCACAGGAGAAAAGTGAAGGAGGCTATATATATATATATATATATATATATATATATATATATATATATATATATATATATATCAAACAGAGAGCCCCTACCATGAACAGAGACCAGGGATACCATCTGCCTGCCATCTACAACCAAATTATCCCGCCGAAATCTGAGGCAACATACATGACACCAGTACGTGAACAAGGTCCCTAGCTGACGGGCTGAAACGTCATACTCATCTTCGACAATAAAGCTCTAAAGTAAGTTAAATTATACTACAATATGAACCTGTTATTTGCAACCTTATTGGTTATTGCTTGTATAAATACGATGTGGCAATTTTACCAGATGATGTACAGTTTTTGTTGATTACTTTTTCAGACAACTTGAAAGTTTCGGACAACTCGAATCCACCAATCTACAGTGATACGAATGATGCCAGTGCTGGAAATGATGTGTTATACATGGACATGTCTGGCGGTAACAAGAGCATGCCTGGTTACGTGATGATGAACCGACCTAGTACGTATCAGAACCCTTGTACACGGGGTCAGTTTGAAGTCCCATCACCAGGGACCTGGAAGATCGTGTTCGGTGTCCTCAGGACGTTCTTTTGAGACCACCCCCAGTGTGTAGTGAGGGGCCCACTTTTTTATATTTTGACTGATTGCACCGCAAAAATTCCATCAAATAAATATTTTACAACCTGTACTGTGTGTATGAAACAATGTGAAGTGATCACATCTGTCTGATTGTTGGACATGATCGGCCCTGGAGTGATCACAAACACTGAATTGTTGAATAAAAAATTCTTATGGTATGTTAGAATACAAACTATTTACCCTCAGTTTTACAGTACGAAATGAATGTGTGATCTCTGTTTATATGCACTGATACTGCCGGTTATTTCATCATGGCCGTTGCTTCGACAGAGCCGAGACTGAACGGGCCCAAGACCGCGAGGCAGCAGGAGCTGTATGAGATCTTGGTCTTGCTGCACACAAAGCAGATCTCAGCCTTAGAGTCACAGAGTCGCATCAACATGTGGGTGAACAAACACGCTGGCGGTGACACCTTCAAAATGAAACAGGTAATTCCTTGCATTCGGATGTGCTGTCTTGTTGATGGTTTGGTAAGTTACAAAGTCCCCTAAGATGAGCAGCGTTAAGCGTGGTGGTGATTTCATTATGATGCATGCGTTGCATGGAAAATAGGTTGTTACAGGTATGCTACCTGTTTGGTGAAACATTAATGTGCATGACTGGTGGGTAACCATCCACTCCGTCCGGCAAATTGGTTGCCTTAAAATGTTACTCATCCCCATGAAAAATTACTGGGCCCCACTTGGCGTACAGCGTCACAGTGTGACGATGTTGAGAGCTAGGTTTTAGCACTAAATATACCAAGCCTAATGTGACCAGGTATTCACCCTGGGCAGCTGGTATGTCAGGCGGATGTGCAAACCATTACACTAACCGCGCCTATGTGTTTCCAGAAACGTCTGACAGACCTGAACTCGGAGCTGAAGCTGTGGAGCACATACACCCGGGAGTCAGAGGGCTACTACAACCACTCCAACAAGAGTGAATTCATCCAGTACATGCTGCGCCAACTGAAGAGACAGGATGCAGACAGTGAGGTATACAGCTTTGTCATGCTGACGGTGTCATTTAACTCAAATAAAAGTAATTTAATTTAATTCATTCGAAACTACGCCATTCTCTGAAAAAACACTTACCGGTACATGGTTGCAAGCAACGAAGCGATTGAGAAAGGTCAAGGTCAAACAGTGTTGCTTGCGATGTGGTTGCATGTGATTACTGATACCTCTCGCATCTCTAAGCTATGCGACGTGGTTGCTGCGATGGGGCGATAACTAGTCCCCAGCCCACTGTGTGTTCCATTCTTACATAGCAATGGGAGCACACCACCACTGGGGAATTCTGGGGTAAAAATCACTTTCGTATAGTGATTGGAATGTTTCCAAACTAATATATTGTAATCTAAAAACATTATCTCATTTTATCTCTGATAATATCATATGACATTTCATAAACTGTAAATATATTGGAGGCAGGGGGCAATACATTGGCAGTGTTATGGGATCATTATAGGCCAATAACATTAACAAATAGAACAGATTAATACACAAATGCATTTTTATATATTTCTTTATTAAACTAACAGCACATATTACTGGAAAGTATAGTGATATATAAAATGAAGTATGTGTACAGTTATAAAGTATAGTTTTACAGTTGCATTCTGAAATCATGCATCCATGATAGTTTTATTGTGTAATATACATTACACTGTGCCAATTTGTGGTGTAAATTATAAGAAATATAAATGTTCTGTGTGGATACATTTCAACATAAAAACTTGTTAAATTGAAAATAATGTTTAGTGTGCTACAAATGCTATCATATGCTGATGTTCAGAATATGTTACAAGTTAAAAATTCTTGAGGATATAGGCCTGTAGAAGTGTGACTATTACTGTCAGTGGCTGGCAGTGGTCATGGTCTGTTGCAGGCCCAAGGAGACTACGTCTACTCAGCTGATATGCAGCCAAACCGGACACCTCAACCGTCTGACGAGATCTATACAGACAACCCGACCAGTCCCGTCAGCCCAAAGCCCACGGCCCCAAAACCAACCCACTCAAAACCAGCCGGCCCGAAACAAACCACCCCAAAGCCAGTGCCTGGTGAGACGATGTCACTAGAATTGAGAGACACACAGAGAGCAAATGTTCTATACAATTTTGCCTATACATGACATAGCATGTACTGTTTTAATGACAATGCACTCTCGTTGACATATTTTCTGTTATACTGAAGCGTTGTGACCTGTACTGGACGTGGTGTGGACTTAAGGGAACAAGTTCTTCAGAATTGTTGTTTATGCTAGAGAACTAAAACTTGGTGAGAATTATCTCTGTGGGCTAAAATATGTATACAATTTGGGAAGCGTTAATTTTTTTTGATTTTGATGCACAAATTAAAAAACAATGCATAGTGTAACAACATGCTAAATAAGCTGCATGTATTGTACATATATGTTTCTACAAACTGTCAAGGAATTTTTATTACCCATATATATATATATATATATATATATATATATATATATATATATATATATATATATATATATTTTGAAAATGGTAGATAAAGTTTCATATTTTAGGTTGCACGCGTGAAGATAAAATGGAAACTAAGGTGCATAATGTGCAAATATAAAATCCCTCTTGACAGTGTTTTAGTAAATGTCCTCCAAATTTGGAGTTGATTTGCCTTACGTGTTTTTCTCAGGATCTGCTTGAAATTTACAGTGACTAAAAACATCCATGCTGTAGCACCATCCATTGTTTTTGAATTTGTGCATGAAAAGGGTCCCAAAAATTACTGTCTCCCATTACCAGGGTACACACAATTCCAAAAATATAAATTCCACTTGTTATATGTATTTTAACCGACAGAGATAATTCCCACCAAGTTTTAGTATAAAAATAAAAAACATCTGGAGCACTTGTCCCTTAACTTATAATAATTTGGCTTGAGACTGGGCATAATTAGTTGTCCCTGCAACTGTTTAACTTAACAAACCCTGCTACTTTAAAATCATCTCCAACAGGCAACATTTTTTGGAAGACTTAAGATATTCTTCTTCAAAGTTACATTTCCATCCAAAATATGCTCTTCTAAAAGTACTATTAGCAGTAAAATTAACATCCCATGGATGGTGCTGTATGTATATCGGCACAGAGATGGCTTCCCAAAGTGTTTGGCTGGCATCGGAGGTTTAAACCATTACCCACAAAATTGTAGTTATACTTCGAGGCAGTAACAACATGAGGACGATAGAGAAAGGTACATAATGTGTTACTAGGGAATATAATGTGTTGTTTACTTTTGCCAGGTGGTGGGCGGCCCCAGCCTCGTGTTGACATAAAGGTGAGGACAAGTTATATCATTCTCGCTTTGTTATCAAGTAAAACAACAAACGTTTTAGCATTTGTGCACAGTCATTTGTACAAAACTTGGGAGCGTCTACTTGAGAAATCTCCCCAGTAATATATATATATATATATATGCAATTATTTAATTACTATAATAAAGATCTTCCAAGGTTGTAGATCTGCTTTTTGTAATTTTTTAAAGATCGTTGTTTGTCTAACTAGTGTTATATTTATTAATTAATGTCATGATCTTATGACTTTTAAATTATTATGACAAATAACGTTCACGGTATGCTGCATACCAGATTGGGTTTAGTAAACCTGTAAGTATATTCTCCATTAGAGTTTCTAACCTGAAACATGTTCAGTTGATAAACAAAATATCCATTTTTTTTAAACAAGCTTTATTGGCAGTTAACTCGGCCCTAGTCAGTCCAAGTTAATTGCAATAACCTTTGATATTCTGTGATGTCCCACTTTCAACACATCAAACTTCTTACAAATTACTGCTCCCACGTAGAGTAACTGACCGCTCCCTTTCGACATTATGTGTAAGATGTGATGGCTTGTTCATTTCCATGCATCTTTGGTTAAATATATTGAAATAGTGGTGCCATCTAGCATGTGAAATGTATAACTGCGAACTGGCACAACTATAATTTTTTAGAAAAAGAGTTAGTATATACTTAGTATAAAGCGATTGTATGTCATTTCTCCAACATAACCAGTGTAAACGGACCAGGGCTTTATGCAGGACCAAATTATTGCCAGTCACACATGTTTTGGTGAACACATGGATGTTAACTGTTAAGCCAGTTTACAAACTTTAAAATGTGTCTGATGACCTGAAATGGACTACAAACACACATGTGACACCATTTTCACTCACTTCTAAGGCATAACTGACAACATCTATGGTTTTGGAACACATTTTTTTGCTCCTTCATTTTTACCCATCCACCCATATTTCTACCCGTCCACAACTGTTTTTACCCGTCCAAATGACAGGTGGACGGGTCTCTGCATAAAGCTATGAAACGGACTGACATTGCCTACCTGGGTACATCAACAGTGATACTAATTTCAGCAGTATGCTTGTTAACACATTGTTAATGCAAACACATTTGAACATAATTTTATATTAAAATCCAGACTTGAAATAGGTATAGATTATAGAGGTCAAAGAGATTCCCACAAGATCACCTCAGCAGGAGAAATGACAGTTTTTGCAACCTGCAACATGTTTCTATGACCTGTTTCATGTTTTACAGAAATCCATGGCAACAGAGTCGACGATGAATGAGAATAGACCAGCTCCACCTCTAACGGTGCCGAAGCGGATACCAGCAGCCTCACCTGCCAAAGAACGCCAGAACCCTCCCAAACCACCACCTCTGGTACCTAGAAAAGTGTGATGTTAACACGCAGATCATGAGTGCTTATGTTTAGGGCAGGAACGGTACACCATTGCACTGGTGTATCATGATACATATTATATCGCGAAGTAGTGTATCGTATCGGCACTACTCATAGAGTTAATACAGAGACCATTTTGGCATACGTTGTTTTCTTCTTTATAATCTATTTTCAGTGCTCATATAACTAACAAAGAAATAACAGACTTACAAATTGCTTGGTTGGTGATTAAAGACTTGTCCTGGTCACCACGTGCTCATGAATATAGAAATTGTAATTAAGTGCTTTTTTGTGTACATTCTGTACTTAAGCATTTAATTACAATTTCTATATTCATGAATATAGAATTTGTAATTAAGTGCTTTTTTATGTACATTCTGTACTTAAGCATTTAATTACAATTTCTATATTCATGAATATAGAAATTGTAATTAAGTGCTTTTTATGTACATTCTGTACTTATGCATTTAATTACAATTTCTATATTCATGAACAAAGCACAGTTGCATTATTGTTGATGAACATAATGTGATGTTTTTTGCACATTAAATGGCAACTAATCGATTGTTGGTCCAGACTACTAGAGGCACCTAGTGGCATTACTTGTCACATGACACTTGTCACATGACACTTGTCTTACGCTAGAGTTAATAGCTACTGCATGGAATATATAAAAATTGACATGTTACCTTTTGAGTAACCGACATCTTGGTGGTGTGTCCTAAAAACTGACAACGTTCTAGTGTTATTGACCAAAGTAATTTCCCATATATAATTGATTACTATTGCGATGTTGCATAACTGTAAGTAGATCTCTGATGAGTCATGGTCCATTCATGTCTAAGGTTATTCACGTCTGTGAACCGTTAACATCTGATCTGTCAACTCACAATAACAAATTATAAGAACACACAAAGGTAATTATTGATAACTGATGTATCCAGTATGTCGTCGTTTGCTAGTGTTGCAATCACGATTGTGTGAAGCTTTGCCTTTACCAACAGTGTTGATAACTGTTAAATGTGTGAATCACATTACTACTGGGACCTGACGTCTCATAGAGCTAACACTACTGCATAAATTATATTTAACACTAGAACAATTTCCACTTAGAGTTTTGTCTTAAAGATAATCTTCAGTTTGTCATAAAGATAATCTTCAGAAACCAGAATTTTAACCAAATCTAAGACAAAACGCTTGTGTCCAGGCAGCCATTTTGTCGACTGTGTAACGGATTTTCCTAAACTGCCCGGATATATCAATTCTGTATGTTTACAAAGCCGTGTATCAATTCTGTTCTTTTACAAAGCCGTGTATCAGTTCTGTTCTTTTACAAAGCCATGTATTTGCCTTTTGATATAAACATGGGAACTGTACAGAGGTTAGTGACTTTCCAGACAGCGCAACTGTGAAGTAATTTAAAACCCAAGTAATGTAACAGTGATAGGAGCAGCTCTTGTTGTTTGGCTGTGTGAGTAGAGGTGAGCACATACAGTGTCAACTGCTTACTTCGTTAACAAATGGATATACCCGGTATACATACAGGCTGTATTTTTATACATATTATACTTAAACTGTTTTGTTTGTATTCGTATAGCAGCTAGTGGCAGTTGAGATTTGCAGCACAATATATTAATATCTAATGTTTTAATTCTACAAATTGCCATTTTTGTCCTTTGCGTCATGTTTAGCGTGCAACTTTAATAATAATGATGTATATACCCTGTAATCAGCAATGGTCATTATTACATAATGATGAATTATCTAACTCTTGTCCTAAGGCATACATTTATACTTACATCTGACGTTCCTTACATTGTATGAGATTGCAGACCAGAAGGAAATGTCAAAGTTGTCCATTTTAAGACGTTCTTTGCTTCAGGAGCACCTTCGCCAGGTGTCACAGCAGGTATTCCTCTACCCGTTTGTGGGAGTTGGAATTTGCAGCACAATCAGTAGTTATATTTATGTTCTTCTACAAACTTTAATGTTTAACATTTGCATTTGGTAACTACATGCAATGGTTACTGTTATACACTGATGTTACGTAATGTTGACGACTGACTACGTAATGGTGCTGGTTTAGGCTTCCCATATACTGGTTTCTTGTTTAGTTTATCTGGACACGCACATACATCATTATGTATACAGGGGCTTAATAAATAACTTGCCTTTCTGTATTGTTTTCCACGACTTATTTAGGGATGATCTCCAAACATTGCCTAGAAATCATCACAGTACATTGCTTAGGGATTATTTCAGAACGTCTGCCCTAACGCTGACGAACACATTATCCAATGTCGTTACCTTTCTAGAATCAGGTTCAGACTGTTACTTGGGAAATAATTACTAGATAATGCAGTGCCCTTGGCATGTCAGTGTGCTGATAAGTAATTACACTGGGTCCAGGATTCTCCAAGGCAGCCTTTGATGTGGGGTGAGGGTGTCAGCAGACCCAACCGGTTATTCACGGACAGTGCATTCAATTATTAGGATGATGAAATTCAGCTAACTAAACACAGTGTAAGATGTCTTCCAGGGGTAGAATAGTTAACTATTCTGTTGGTCGTGAGGGTGACTGCCTCCTTTAATCCAAGTCTTGGCATGCACCGACACAAGAGGGGTGGACAAGAGTTCCAAATGGTCATCAGTAGGTGTAGTTTTGTACCAGAGGTGGCCTAGTTTTTTTTTAATTAGGGCACGCAAGTGATTCTCTTTTCCGGTCCTTTTTGATCAATACTTAACGAGACCGTACACAACTGGTCCACATATCGTCGAGTCAAAATTACGGCAATATGCAAATAACTTATCTGCATAACAGTTACCATCTTCTAGATCAAGTTTTTTGTTGGGTGGAAAACTATGAAACTTACAACGGAGATGTCTGCTGTGGCCGTACACCCACATGCAAGAATACATAGCTGGTTAGAATTGCTGCGGACTAGATCACAAGTGAAAATGGCAAAAACAAAAAAACAATATGGCAACAGACGAGACTTGCCCGCCCCATTGACACCACCACCAGGTACACTTAGATAGATAAGTTGGACTCCCAATAAGCCAATGGGCTTCCTTGTCCACCTGCCACATAGCGTTGATTCTCTAGGTGGCAATCTTGTTAAATCTTTTCCATTATGCAACGTGGCATACAATGTATGTGGTACTGGCGAGTTATTTAATACTCATTTATTCATATTAAGCAGGGTTCGAAATTAAACATTTAACTCACTAGCTCAGGGGACCAGTCCTTAATGTTTCTCATCCCCATAAAATAAATCACTAGTCCCCATTTGTGGTGAACCTCACCGAATTTACATGGAAAATGGAATTTAGGTAATGCCTTGTTTTTATTTCCTTTACGCAAATTCATCAGTAGACCTGCAGTGTTCCGTAAACATAACAATGTTATAAACAAATGAAAGAATTGATTAACTGATGATACAATATCATTAGTTTGGCCAAACAAGTGGAAAATAGCTACTCACCCAGCGGACTAGTGTTAGCCGAAGCTTACTCATGTTTTACTTGCCTCCGGCGAGCATTAAGTTTGATCCCTGATATTAGGCAACATAAATTAAGGTGAGTAAATTGTAACAACCATAAATTTTGTCTTTGAATAACCAATCTCTTAATACCAGTATCTGGTCCATAGCTTTGAAACAAAGAAAACGATAATTCACCTGTCAAATATCGTTTGTTGTTTATTAAATAACCGCATGACAGCAGTGAAAGCCTGCTAGCCACGCTCCACGCATACAATACTTGGCACGCGTACAATATTTGGACTGTGACGCCTGTTTCGGACGCCCACAGCCCGACAGCGGACTGTCCCAGTCAGTAAGTAGTCACACATAGTATGCACGAGGACAGTGGTCTTGTACATGCAATGGTACGACCACCATACGTGTCACATGAATATTCTCATCAGCCAGGATTTCTGCGAGCACCTTCAGAGACAACTGAACGAAGACAAAGTATCCTTTACACATAACAACTACAACATTGGCATCTGTTCACGTATGTCGTGGCAACCGCATCCGTACACGAGTCACAACATGAGAAAATAAATGGGACAAGTAACCACCAGTAAACCCTGTACGTACAAAGTTCACTTTGAGAGATCTGCCTAAACATCCCTTATTTACGCTCGACAAGCCCGCTTCAAAGTTCCCAGATATAACGCAAGGCTAGGCGAAAGACAGTTACAAGTTATATGACCACTGACCGCGTGGAACGGACTGGACTGTGGTTGCGGGAACATGCCAGCTGCTACTGCTAGCGGATTCCTGTGCTTAGTAAATTACAATAACTTTGGCTGATAACCAACACGACACACGAGGAAACTGCATACCGTCACCTACCGACCTGGCAGGCAAACGACTCGATATACTTGCAAACAAACCAATCATTACCCATACCATACAAAATATACAAATTCAGAGTTGAGCACACGTGACTGCAAGCACAGAGACTGCTATAGTTTCGTGAGTGTGTCGGCAGCGGAGCAGCGAGGTGGGCTGACAGGCATCTGGCGAGATGTTGGAGCTATGTACACGCGCAGGGCTGGACTAGAGGTGTGTTCAATCTACACGCACATGTTTACACAACTGTAGTTATCAATTCTCCACAACACAAACACATTCGGCCAACATCCTGCAATTCCTATCGATCGACAACACGTTTTGGATACAGTTCATTTCATAACCTCTATTACTTACAAGAAAACAGAATGTGGCACTGACCGCAGCACTTTCCATACTGATGTCTCTTGACCAAAGTGAACAGTTACCAGTGTTCTGGCTCAGAATCTGTGCCACAAATCGTACAGAATTGCGAAGTTCTGCTTATGACAAACCTGATAGCCTATACAAGTGTTATACAATCAATGCTGTTGCAGTAAATCTCTAATAACTCCCTCCTGAAGGGACCCAACTCATTACTTCAGTACACTGCACGAGGGAACCACACCGAAATGCCCCCAACATTATGTACTTGTTTGTCTCCCCCGAACGACACAATTGATTCCCCTTCAAATGACAAGTTACATTTCTAGTAGATGTCGCTAAACAACATTCCGTCCATCAGTGCCTCAACGACTCGTACAGCCATACCGAAAATACACCAGACGACCTGTGATAACTACATGTGATGAATTACTATGTTACTACCACAAATATCGCATTCACTTGCACATACGTCTGCGTAATACGCTTGAATCCAGGATCACTGTTTCCTGTCACTATTGAGAGGCTACAACGTAGACGAATCTACCAAACAATTCTGCTTTGCAATGTGCAGACAGTATAAGGTACTAGCATTGCTAATCTGGAATATGACACTGAATACTATACAGAACTATACACCAGGAAACGCGAGATACTATCCAGTGGCTCCAGCACACAATCGGTGCACCTTTTTATTGTGTTTCATCTTAGCGTGCACAAATCGCACAACAGTTTCCCATTGTAGAAGAAAATACTAGAAAAGAAATCGGCATACAAAACACCAACTAACAACTCCACAAATTTAAAAACGTCCTTGCTTCAAAGAATAAAATGCCTTGTACACAAAGTAAGACCTGAACTGAGGCCTAACAAAAGGTGGCATTCGGTCTTTCGATCTATGAAATACAAGTTTTTGTCCCTGTGAACATTATTACTGGAGTGCGAGATAACGCAGCCCGTTCGGGACTACACATACTTACTGTCTCGACTCCACTCCACGGTGACACTAGCAAGTAGCAATAAAGATTATGTACAAAATAAATCACCTTCAAATAAAATAAAGTGTTCCCGTGAGTATGCACACACTCGTGCGATCGGATGACTGATTGCGCACGCGCTCGGCACACGAGGGAAGGCGACAACGTTTGTTTGTGACTGTTGCTGCTGCTGTCTGCTGCGATTGTGGATCTTATATACAATGCTGACTATACACACATATCACAAGACCTCGCCAGTATAAATGCCTCCAGTTTCACGCGCAACTGATACCGGAGGGTTTATTTACCTCAGTGCCGATATACACGATGCGAGACTGACTGACTGGACGCACAGGTGGTCTTACTGGCGAGATTAATAGCACGCTCTGACGACGAGAGAAATACTGTTTTGCGGCGGCGGCGGTGGCACCGTATGTATATACGGAGGGGGCCTGCTATACGCTAAACGTTGCTGGCACACTGGGTGCTTGGCACACGGCTCCCAGCAATATCACAACCAGCAATGTAGCACACACGGAATCGGCATATCGCCATCGTATCTAAACTGTGCCGGACTCCAATCACGTCCCACCAGGGCACGCCACTGCCACCACAGCGGTGTACGGCGCTATTTCTTCAGGTAGCGCGACGACGCGGACCGCACTGCCACCTCGGGGGTGTCCTTCGATCCACTGCCACGTCGCAGTATGGCCGAGTTCAAGACAACACCGCCCGGTTGCGCGTTGCCCGACGGTAAGCGCATGTCCGAATTGGTCATGTTGGGCGCGGTGCCACGGTGTAAGCGCATGCTCACACGTCTCTCTCGTTCGGCTCGGGACACCGGTCGCGGTGATGTAGCTGCAGACAGCAACAGACACTCAGTCTCAGAGAATATGGACACAAGATCACCACATACGTATCTGAGCCTCTAGCGAGTTATGTAAAAAGCAATCATGACACATAAACCATGTAAATACAACAAAAGAATGTAAGTTAACATTTCGTTTGACATAAATTACAACTCCAATAATTCTGAAAACGTTCCGCCAGCCCAACCCAGTTAACGATCTGTGTCGCATGACACTACTTACAGTTGCCGACGTACTCAACTCCGGGCGTGGGGACGGCAGCAGGCAGCTGGTCGGGCCGCGGTCGCCCGGTGGCCGTGCTGTGTAGTGCTCGCGTCGTGGAGCTGTGCATGTGTGGACGGTCGCGACGCTCTCGCTCCTGCTCATCGGTGCTTCGACTACCACCCTGCAACCACAACCACACCTCACTGTCACACAGCGCAGTACCCAGCCCTCTCGGCTGCCACTAATGTATAAAGACTATTCGTACACAAACATCCACCAGTGTCTGTATGGCCAGGCACTCATTCCCTCATTCATGATGTGAACCAACTTGCACAGGATGCAAAACAGGATTTGAATGCGAGTTCTTTTGGCCGAGTGCCCGATGCTCTATCTACTCTGCCACTGCATTCCACATTTCATCCACACTCGACCCATGAAGTTTGCTATGTCACACTTGACCAGATGCTTTCTCTTCACACACAATGGGTGCATGATTCCATCATCATCACCCAATAGACAACTGTAACCGACAGCCACAAACATTATACATTTTGTCCAACTCTTTAAAAAATCCTTAAATAATATTATGAGAAATATTGTCCCAAGTATTTTCCATACACTCAGTTTGTTCACATCATGCAACATATCCTTAAGTTAACAGAATCTATATATATATATATATATATATATATATTGTAATCCCTGTCTTACAAGGTTATCTGTTCTGTATAGGTTTTACAAACTATAAACTGGGGCCATGTTGTGTGAAACATCACTGGCAAGTCATAAGGGATTCATCACTTGTTGCATGGCATCGTGTTTACTACATTGTGTGAGAAGAGCTTTACAAGAAAGAGGGGAAGGTTTCTTATTTAAAACTGTCTATATGGCCAGGTATGTTTACCTGCTGCAGGTGATATCTTATTTCCCGTGACAGACACCAGGTAGATATCTTACTTCCTATGACATACACCAGGTAGATATCATACTTCCCATGACAGACACCAGGTAGATATCTTACTTCCCATGACAGACACCAGGTAGATATCTTACTTCCCATGACATACACCAGGTAGATATCATACTTCCCATGACAGACACCAGGTAGATATCTTACTTCCCATGACAGACACCAGGTAGATATCTTACTTCCCATGACATACACCAGGTAGATATCATACTTCCCATGACAGACACCAGGTAGATATCTTACTTCCCATGACAGACACCAGGTAGATATCTTACTTCCCATGACATACACCAGGTACATATCATATTTCCCATGACAGACACCAGGTAGATATCTTACTTCCCCGAACAGACACCAGGTAGATATCTTACTTCCCGTGACATACACCAGGTAGATATCATACTTCCCATGACAGACACCAGGTAGATATCTTACTTCCCCGAACAGACACCAGGTAGATATCTTACTTCCCTAAACAGACACCAGGTAGATATCATACTTCCCATGACAGACACCAGGTAGATATCTTACTTCCCGTGACATACACCAGGTAGATATCATACTTCCTATGACAGACACCAAGTAGATATCTTACTTCCCTGAACAGACACCAGGTAGATATCATACTTCCCATGACAGACACCCGGTAGATATTTTACTTCCCTGAACAGACACCAGGTAGATATCTTACTTCCCGTGACATACACCAGGTAGATATCATACTTCACATGACAGACACCAGGTAGATATCTTACTTCCCTGAACAGACACCAGGTAGATATCATGCTTCCTGTGACATACATCAGGTAGATATCGTACTTCCCATGACAGACACCAGGTAGATATCTTACTTCCCTGAACAGACACCAGGTAGATATCATACTTCCCATGACAGACACCAGGTAGATATCTTACTTCCCTGAACAGACACCAGGTGGATATCATACTTCCCGTGACAAACACCAGGTAGATATCGTACTTCCAATGACAGACACCAGGTAGATATCTTACTTCCCTGAACAGACACCAGGTAGATATCATGCTTCCCGTGACATACACCAGGTAGATATCGTACTTCCCATGACAGACACCAGGTAGATATCATACTTCCCTGAACAGACACCAGGTAGATATCTTACTTCCCATGACAGACACCAGGTAGATATTTTACTTCCCTGAACAGACACCAGGTAGATATCATACTTCCCATGACAGACACCAGGTAGATATCGTACTTCCCATGACAGATACCAGGTAGATATCTTACTTCCCTGAACAGACACCAGGTAGATATCGTACTTCCCGTGACAGACACCAGGTAGATATCTTACTTCCCCGGACAGACACCAGGTAGATATCGTACTTCCCATCCATGACAGACACCAGGTAGATATCGTACTTCCCTGAACAGACACCAGGTAGATATCGTACTTCCCATGACAGACACCAGGTAGATATCATACTTCCCATGACCGACACCAGGTAGATATCGTACTTCCCATGTCAGACACCAGGTAGATATCTTACTTCCCATGACAGACACCAGGTAGATATCTTACTTCCCTGAACAGACACCAGGTAGATATCGTACTTCCCATGACAGACACCAGGTAGATATCTTACTTCCCATGACAGACACCAGGTAGATATCGTACTTCCCATGACAGACACCAGGTAGATATCGTACTTCCCATGACAGACACCACGTAGATATCTTACTTCCCGTGACAGACACCAGGTAGATATCGTACTTCCCGTGACAAGCACCAGGTAGAAGGAACCACTGCTTTTAACTTCTTCTGGCTAAGTGGTATGAATAAAAATGCCCAAGTTTTAAAAGAGGAGGCAGTAGGTGGATCTGTGATATGTTCCCTTTACCCACAGTCGAGGGATGTACAGCCACACCACCACACCCAACTAATGCCCCACCACACCCAACTAATGCCCCACCACACCCAACTAATGCCCCACCACACCCAACTAATGCCCCACCACACCCAACTAATGCCCCACCACACCCAACTAATGCCCTACCACACCCAATAATGCCCCACCACACCCAACTAATGCCCCACCACACCCAACTAATGCCCCACCACACCCAACTAATGCCCCACCACACCCAACTAATGCCCCACCACACCCAACTAATGCCCCACCACACCCAACTAATGCCCCACCACACCCAACTAATGCCCTACCACACCCAATAATGCCCCACCACACCCAACTAATGCCCCACCACACCCAACTAATGCCCCACCACACCCAACTAATGCCCTACCACACCCAATAATGCCCCACCACACAACACTACTCACAAACTTCAGCATGTTCCAGTCGAACACGTAGTCGTATGTGAATCCCTGCCGGTGGAAGAGATTGCGGAATAATTGCCTAAGATATGAGTAGTCTGGCTTGTCATCAAACCGGAGAGAGCGGCAGAAGTTCAAGTAGGTGGCGAACTCGGCTACAACAAGTGTGAAGAACAGAGAAACATTCGTTAGTCTGTGTGCTCCTTCAGGCCACACCTTGACACAATCTAATATGTCAGAAAGAACAAAATAAAGAATATGTTTAATTTTGTCTTCTAAAACTAAGACACATTCAGCATGTAGACATCAAATAATCATAGAGAGAGAATAGTCAATAATTGTATTTATTTGTAACCATATCGAGGTTATTGTAACTTGTTTTCTGCCGATAGACATTGCGTAATTATATAATAAACCTCACGCTATTATTATTGATGATTAAATATATGAAAACATAAATTGAGAGTCAGCATTTGAGGACAGTCTCACCTTGGATATACAAGTAAAGTTGAAGGAACAACAGTGATCAGATGAACCACTAAACCATGAACCACTAAACCCTGCTCAGGCCTGTAAGCCCTACTCACAAGGAAAGCCTTTACAGAGCTCTTCGATTGGCGTTGACATCTTCTTCTCACTGATTCGCTCGTACTTCTGTCTCTTGGTGGCGGCCTTGAGGCCCTGCCACGGCAGACTGCCGCGCAGGAAGTACATAAACACATAGCCTAACGACTCCATGTCATCCCGCCGACTCTGCTCTGTAACACATGGTGGAGACACCGTCAAACGCTTACTACTTGCAACACAGTGATAGGGCAACATCTTTAAGGGAAGCAGTTACTCTCAGTTTCTCACTTGTTCATACCGATTATGGATGCACCATGAGGATAATAGTATTTAAAATGACAATGTTCGGCACAACCCACAGTCGTCATAACCATGAGGCTTGGAGAGCTGAGCCATTACAAGAATGGGAGTTTAGTGACTTTTAGTGACACCAATTTGTTGTTGGTTTTGAAGCTCATTTTTTCAGTTAGTGCAATTTCCAAGCTGAATTTGCATACAAATGTATAATTGTTCTGTGATAATTACCAACAACCATCCTGCACTGTTTTCCTGCAATAATTTGGAATGTCACCACAAACAATCTTCAACAGCACCCTCTCCTCTCCCATCTTCCAATGTTATGTCTGGCACTAACGAAATGGTAAGCGAAGACCATGCAAAACTTGGATCTTCACCCTGAAAACAACCTTTAACAGCCCCCCCCCCCAGCTTCTACAGCCACTCGTCGATGTACACTCACCTATTCCTAAGTGTGTGTTGATGCTGGCATACCGCGCTGTGCCTGTCAGGTTCTTGTTTTCTCGGTACGGGATGTGCTGATGTGTGCGCGCATCGCGGTATTTTTTTGCAAGTCCAAAGTCTATCATATACACTAGGTTTCCCTTTTTGCCGAGGCCCATCAAGAAGTTGTCGGGCTTCACATCACGGTGGATGAAGTTTTTCGAGTGTATATATTCTATGCGGCTGATCTACAAGGGAGAATACGCAAAGTAACAATGCATCCACATATAAGTTTGCAGACATGTATGTTTGCAGATTTCATGCAGCTCTTGTTATAAGTCATGTATCAGCTCACGTCATCAGATATGTCCATCTGCCATACCCAATTAATCTGGCTAAGTACTGTCCCATCATCAAGTACAATCACCTCATTAAAGGATTTCACAATGTCAGAAATGTCACCGGTCATATTTATACTTGTCACACTCTTACAAGAAAACCTGTGCTTACATTAGAAATATTACATTACATGGGATACCATAATGCAGTAACCTTTCTAAATCAACACTCGAGTTCATGTGACACATCCAGTATCATCACATGATCACAGCATGTAAAACCAGTTAGAAATCACAGTCACACATACCAACTGATCCGCCAATAGCAGGACTGTCTTGAGACTGAACTTTCGCGAGCAGAAGTTGAAGAGGTCCTCGAGACTGGGACCGAGCAATTCCATCACCATCACGTTGTAGTCACCCTCGCCTCCGGACCACTTCACTGTCGGTATGCCCACTGACAGATGGAAGAAACCATTATGTAGCATGAGAAGACATTGAGGAATGTTGGTGGTCATGCACAGACACTTCACAATCAACATATTGTGAACACTATTTCTCAAAAATGAAGTACATACTACATGTCTTTCGTAAACATCCAGTTCCACTATTCATCCCACACTAGTCTATTGAAGAGTGAGTAACAAATCAAGAACTGCTATGGACACCACTGCTGTATTTTCATTTTTAAGTAATTTACGTTGGTCATTTAATAATTTCTGTCATCACCGATGCGCATGCAGCATAGTTGCTAACTACATTTCTACACAGACTAAATAAATATATACCTAAATAACTATCATTGTGTTGTCCTAAATATGTTGCATAGTAATCCAGTGGACAAAGGATTCAAGTGGACACAGAAAGAGGCGAGTGGTTTTTGGCCCCTTAGAGTTCCTCCAAGTTAGCGGCGTGTGTATAACATTGCATTTCTGCATTAATTGTAACTGACGACTGCTCAAAATTGTATCTGGTGACTGATGTGGCATGATACTTTTTTTATTACTGAATTAATAGAAACAAACTCTCTAGCTAAGTTATATAATATGTTTGCAGAATTTTTTTATTCCTGACAGAATCACATAATTTTAGTCAACTAACTATTCCTGCAGTCAAGACTAGTGTGCCTTTTCCTTCAGCAAATACCCAATGCAGGTGTCCTGTGAAGAAAGGCTTTACATGTGTACTGTAAACCAAGGCTTTACATGTGTCCTGTGAAGAAAGGCTTTACATGTGTACTGTAAAGCATGGCTTTACATGTGCACTGTGAACAAAGGCTTTACGTGGGCTTTACATGTGCACTGTATACAAAGGCTTTACATGTGCACTGTGAACAAAGGCTTTACAGGTGTACTGTGAACCAAGGCTTTACAGGTGTACTGTGAACAAAGGCTTTACATGTGTACTGTAAACAAAGGCTTTACATGTGTACTGTAAACAAAGGCTTTACAGGTCTACTGTGAACAAAGGCTTTACATGTGCACTGTGAACCAAGGCTTTACAGGTGTACTGTGAACCAAGGCTTTACATGTGTACTGTAAACAAATGCTTTACATGTGTACTGTAAACAAAGGCTTTACAGGTGTACTGTGAACAAAGTCTTTACATGTGCACTGTGAACCAAGGCTTTATATGTGTACTGTGAACAAAGGCTTTACACGTGTACTGTAAACAAAGGCTTTACAGGTCTACTGTGAACAAAGGCTTTACATGTGCACTGTGAACCAAGGCTTTACAGGTGTACTGTGAACCAAGGCTTTACATGTGTACTGTAAACAAATGCTTTACATGTGTACTGTGAACAAAGGCTTTACATGTGTACTGAGAACCAAGGCTTTACAGAGGATAAGAGTTTTGCCAGTCACACTAGATTTTTTTTGCCGGGCCGGTTCGGGGGCGCGCGTTCTTCATCCGCCATAATAGGTGAAGCGTCGAGCGAATTTTTGCCTACAGGACCTCATTTCTTGGGTCTGGTGATTCGCGACGCAGAATTTAATCGACTATTTCATATCAAATTCTGACAGAAAAGTCTGATCTGTAATAGGACAGGAGATGAGTTTGATATTTTTATTTGGTCTGGTTGAAAACTCGTTCGGCATATTTCAAACGTGTTTCTTAGCCAGCTTCGCAGCATTTACGCCGCCAGGTTTAGATTCAAAATGAGGCTTGGAACCTCTTCTGTCGTGTCAGTGGATGATATATTTAGTATCTAACCAACTCGCGAATCACCAGCCATTTCAAAACGTCACTCATGCAAGAAACGCGTGGACAGTTTTTGCGGCAGCCGCGCAGAGGAGCGGACAGTGCGTCACTTAAAAAAATAATCAAAATTACTTATCCATCTTAAAAGGGAAAGATGAAAAGATAACACATCAGACTGTTATAGGTATATCGTTTTTATTAAACGGCAATGCACATGAAGCGAATGGATGATGGTAGAATGCACAAGTAGGCCAATCCACACTGTTGACTGCATAGGCGTGACGTCAGTTTGGAGTACCTACTAATAGGTGCTTTGTGCTGCTTGTAAACATTATACGTCTGCTTTGTGCCGTTCAAACACACATTTTTCTGAGCTGTTCAACCAGCATGTCTCCACACTGAAGAATGCGTAAGACGGGAGGCTCCACAGTCTACTATGGTCACTACATGGCTATTTTTATCAGGTAAACCACGCAGTCACCATGTGGCAGCATAGATAAGTACACAGCACAGATATCTGACACTTCACAAGACAGTCCGAGCCTCTCTGAGCCCCTCGTTACCGTTTCAAAACAAACCGACAGTCACGACTGATTTCATTTGACAGTTCAATAAAACTGCTTATCTAGAACGGAGATAACTTCAAACCACAAAGCCAGGGGGTCTAGGAAGAGCATGGCATTGTGGTGAGTATAGTCCCTGGGTGCTGCTCTCTGTATACATGCAAGTGCAGCAGCTGGCAACAATTACAAGTGAATCCATCACCCCATCAAATTATCATGTCAGCTATAGTGGCAACATGCAGCATGGCTGTGCCCACATGGTCAACCAGGACACGGCACTGAGGGCAGCATGAGTGGGGAGATCTAGGGTAAGGCAACACTGCCTAGTGCCTACACGCCTGGCCTCAGTGCCTCAACAGAAGGATGTGTTACCAGTTAGAACTGTGTTCACACTCCTCACAGCTAAGGACAGATGCCAGCTCAACCAGCGGGTGTGGTCTTTTTCCCAGTTGTGTCACTTGGTGTGAAATATTTTTAATGAAAGTTGCAATGTTATCTACCATTTATTTTGGTATTAAACAAATAAAACAATACGCCCCTCACTATAATGGATTGTTATAAAAATATGATGGATTGGTTTGTTTCAATTTGGCCCGAGTAGTCACCAGGTTCATTTCCACATAGCCAAACCCCAGAGTGATATTTTTTACTACAACCAAATCTAATGGTACTTCTGACTTGTACCGATAATTGTACGCACCTTTTCTTGATTTTTAATAAGCATTGCAACTAATTGTTATGTTTACTGTAAATAAAGCATGGTAACTTTCAACCAGCCTACACCATAGCAGAATCTAGAATGCCTCAAAATACTACATATACCACATCCCTCCCCATTAAAAAACACCCAGAAGCAACATCAATGCTTTGCTACACAGGAGTATCAACTATCCCCTATGGGGTATTGTTGATTAATTCCTGTGAATTTCTTTAAAAAGCACCATCCATGCATGATACCTGCTATGCTAACCCCACCACTCCCAGACACTAGCCTTCAATGGTATCTCGGCCACTCCCTTCTGTGAAGGACAAGATTACGCAATTAATACATCTACTGTACTCGCTTCGCTGTACACTATTTTGCACTAGTGCATTTCCAAGAGGGTATGTCGAGTGGAGGCTAATCGTGGTACTGCACCTGTGTTTTTTCTATAAAGTCACAAATAAGTGATATTCCTATGACTGTACTTCCCGGACGGCCAGTAATTCTCCTGAGTGTGTAACAAAGTGAACACTGAGTCAGGGGAAGCCACGGCAATACACAGCAGTCAGTGAGTCACTAGTAATTATAGAGTAGTACCTAGGTTAATGGCCATTACACATAATTAAGACAAACAACGTCCCTATTCGACTACATTGTACTTATTAATCATACCCTTTAATACTAACCAGCTTTTCTATGGCAAGGCCTGTATCAACAAGCTAATGCCCACATATGAACTGAATAAACGACTGAATGAACATGTTCACATATTTTAAAGCGATATCATGAATAGGAAAAGATTCAAATCTGTTGATGAGTCACAAAGTGTAGCTTACACATTGGTAAACTATACCTCTGGCATACATGGTGATGTGTCGTAGAACTCCAACTAGATGTACCTTGTGTCATGATGCAGCCGGTGGACCATACAGCCAGTCTAAATGCAGCTCAATAAAACCCGTGTCAACCTCCATCAAACCTAACTTCATGCTAACTCAATATGTATAACTACAATGTATGTTTATCTAACATGCACAATCAGTCTCCTTATTTAATCAAGTTTTTTTACTCTGGGCTTATCTATAAAATGCTATTCTTGTTTTAAGTATTTAACTTTGTCTACCTATGTAATGACCTCTCCTGGCTGTTCATCAACACCCTAGATGAAGTACAAACTATAGACAAGGGAAACATCCGAGAGCAACATGGTAGTGACAATAGATATGAGGCAAGCAATGTTCACCCGTCATAGCAAGCCACCATAACCAGCTTTAAGTATTACTAATTTCTTCTGTTACAGTAAGCCAGATTTTTGTTACAAACCTACAACCCTAAGGGGTCATCTGGCCTCTGTGTATGCCTGAAAGACGAAACTACCTGTGCAAGCAGCATGGACTCAGACCCAAACAGGCAAGGGAAAGCCCAAAACAAGCTCTTGCATCCCATTGACACAAAGAGTATTTAAAGCATTTAACTTGGTACTTACATACTAAACCGGATTCAGTGCCTGGCCCTGAACTCCAACCTGTGAGGCTTAGGGGAATAGTTTTATGCAGAGACCCGTCCACCCATCGTTTGGATGGGTAAAAACCAATGTGGACAGGTAGAAATATGGGTGCACGGTTAAAAAAATGAAGCAGCAAAAAAGGTATTCCAAAACCATAGAATCTGATATTGTCAGTTATGCCTTAGAAGTGAGTGTAAATGTGTGTATTTCACGTCATCAGACACATATTAAAGTTTGTAAACTGGCTTAACAGTTAACATCCATGTTTCCATCAAAACGTGTGACTGGCAATAATTTGGTCCTGCATAAAGCCCTGCTTAGGAGGTAATCTCAAAGCACTGGTTGTGATGTAAGACTATATTTTTTTTGTAGACACTACATATTTTGTTTCACTTGGAGTGGGATGAGTTTTAAACATTATACATCAACTTTTCCAACATATACGGTTTATTCTCCAATCACAGTTGATAAATGTGCCAACTTTGAACAATGTTGCATTATGAAGGCTGAAGTACTACCTGGCAGATACAAAGTACAATTTCCTTACTAAAGCTAATGTTGATATGAATACTTGAAAGTTCTATGTAACCCCGGAGATAAATAATTAACTCAAAGTCACAAGTAGTAGGTTGATATGTGAATATGTGAAGTTAGTTCCTGTCACTATAAAGCAAGCCATAGTCAACTAAAATATACAATAACAGAATGCTTATTACAATAATTAAATATTAGCTGCCCATTAAACACTTGACTTTGTTGACCTATGGACAAACTTGTCGCTGTCACTAAAATGGACACACAGTGAGGACTCCATCATTAAGTGCACCTGTTTGACTGCAAATGTTATGATCAATTAAATGTGCCAGCTTTAAGGAGACTTTGTGGGCGTGCGCCACATTGTATGTGTGCAAGACAAGCTAAGTGTCAACAAACATCTGACAACTGACTGTCTTACTCCCACACTGGTCCACAATTTGAAAGCACTAACAACCGTATTGCAATGGTGACTTGTGTGTCCACTATGTTATCTTCTATAATCACGCCCAGGCGGATACAAGCAAGAAACCACACAGTGTATTAGCAGTGCGACTTCAAAGCATTCACTTGTCCTAACAGAGGCACCATTCTGTAGCCTGTCCAACCACAAAGCTGTACTATGAGCAAGCCAACAATGCACAGGATTTTGACACCTAACAAGTTGCCATGGTGTATGCCACAGTGGAATCAAACCTTAACCTCATTCAATGCCCACAATGCACAGGATACAGCCGGCAGACACACAGCCAGATACCATAGTGTCGACTAGTTGCTTGGTCGCCCACTTTGTTAGAAACCACCCAGTTGCCACGGATGACTGATATTGGGTATATGAACTATTCAGACATTCAAACCTGGCTAAACCAGTATCTTTAGTTCAGGAAATAAAGCTTAAGATTGTACATATTATGTACAGTGGCACATTTTCATGACAAGACAAATTTAAGATAATTAAAAATCACCTTTCTATGAGCTAGGATCCATGAGGGTTTATACATTAAAGTCATGGCATTTTTATTAATATCATAACGACTCAGATATTGCTGATTGCTTACACTGTAAACAGGTAACAAATGAAGCTATCTTTGACGACACCATCAAATTCATAATTTACAAACATTTATGCAGCGAAAAACACCTTTTAACATATTTCACTTTGTGGCAAAGCAAATACTACTTCGGTAGCCTAATTTTGATAATGGTTTGACTAGATTTTATTTATTTGACTGCCAAATTTGTGTAGGATTATAACCGTTATAAATGGTAAAATGTGGCTAGCATACAATATAGAAATGTTAAGTAACTAGTTCTCTACATATGTAGATGTACTATGTACCGGGATGGGGATTCAGATATGTGCACTTTATAAATGATGAGTTATTGACTGTCATATCTCCAATTTCTAGGCTAGTGCTGTGCCTAAAATCTGTTGGGCCAATTTGGCTAAAGGTCAGAAAGTTAATTAGGCAAATGAGATTTTCTTTAGCCATCAATTATATCGTCCAACATAAAATGCAAAACATGACATATTATATAGAATGATATACATTATTCATAAGAAAACAAAACACCAAGTGATAACAGGGAATCTGTCACATGTGTACTTGTCTCTGACTTATAACTAGTGTCAACAGTGTGTCAAACAGGTCTCCATTGCCCAGGCAATACAATACCTGATTGAATTAAGCCCTGGTGGTATAGCTTTATGCAGACCCGTCCACCCGTCATTTGAACAGGTAAAAACCATTGTGGACAGGTAGTAATATGGGTGGACGGGTAAAAAATTAAAGAGCAAAGTCTTTCAAAACCAAAGATATTGTCAGTTATAGTGAGTGTAAATGGTGTCATGTGTGTTTGTAGTCCATTTCAGGTCATCAGACACATTTTAAACTGGCTTAACCCATTAGACCCCAGCCGGTTAAATTGACTAGTGCTCCTGTTCCCCAAGCTGCAGCCACTGATTTCACCAGTTTGGGGTGCTTGCAGATTTTAAGCTGTATCTTCAAAACTACTGATTTTCTATAATTGCAAGTTGTGTTTATTTTAATGTTCATTTAATTATCTTTAAATTGGTGTAACTTTGGTGTATGTTGGTAAAACATATGTTGTTATATATAGGTGACAGACATAGAACATTACTATTCTGGACAACAATACAGTATAATATATCATGTTTTATTCACATAAAATGTATTATATTGTTCTATTTACACATGCTCTGCCTTGTTTAGATATGGTACTATGTAAATCAGTTCATTTTGTCTGGATATGGACAGGAAACACAGCTTTGCAAGACTTCTATCTTGGTTGTCATCATCCTATATGCGACTTCTGTGTCATGCCAATGTGTATGTTGACATTGTGATCACTGGTATTTTGACACCTGAAACAACGAAATGTCAACCATTAGGAAAATTGGCAATGTTACCTAATGATTTGTTATAATAAAACACCTAATTTTCATTTATAAACACATAATCAACAGTTTCGGTGCTGAAAACCCGACTACTGGTCACCCAACCTGGACAACGAAACATAAACAAAGCTCCGATCATTCATTTTATCGCTCATTCAGTTGTATTTCGTACGTAATGTAAACTTACCTTCAGTTCAATGCCAGAAGTGTCCAATCCAACGATATATAAGCACAAACTTAATCAGTAGTAACCAGATACGATGTCCAAGGCGCCGCCATTTTTGAAGGTCCACAGATGATGAACTTCAATCACGAAAAACTCAAAAAATTTCAATGCAAACCCATGTCAAAATTACCCAGGATTCATAGCTGAGATATCAAAGAATCAGTGGGAATTAGTCTCTTAAGTATCCGCAAGATGGGGCCACCGTTAGAGGCTTTATCTCCGCCGGACGCTTTCGGGCGCTCTGGGGAGGAGACACCCGGGCGCTTTTGGACGCGTGGGGTCTAATGGGTTAACAGTTAACATCCATGTGTCCACCAAAACATGTGTGACTGGCAATAATTTGGTCCTGCATTAGGGACCTGATGTTGTCAGTGAGCATGGCTGAATTGAGGGATTAGCGAACTATTGTTTACCCAGAATTACCCTGCTTGGCATGTCACGCTGACTTGTTATTTGGGTCAGTTAGGCAACTTCGATGGAGGCAGGCAATGACTATTGTAGTCATTTACTGCTGATAGCTTCGATAAAAATTACAAAATAAAATTTCACCACTTTGGAAAATAGTTTTAATTTATTGATGCCAAATAGCAAACTGTTTAGCCTATTGCATAATTGGTTATTGGCAGTGCTAGCATAGAATTACATGTGTTTATAAGTAATTTGTAGATGATCAGTATGATGTACCCCAATAAAAAGAAAAGAACAGGTAAGACGTAAGACACTTGTGATTGGTGAGAACTGAGAAATGTCCTTAAGCTGGAGGTTGGGTGGCTAATCAGGTTGCAAACCAACATAATTGGAGAAGTTCAGTATCTTCCTTATTTGCTGGGAGGTACAAAGAGGATAACAATAAGACCCTGTGACAACAACATATCCTGCGCTCGAGTAGTATGAATTCTATGCTTAAAACAATCACCATACCAACTGTTTACCTTTGTTGGATCAACAAAAAGGTCAAATGCCTTCATTCCACTTTCCTCATTCTGAATATTTCTCTAAGTTATTAAGCTTCTGGTTGAGTTTATGGTAAATTGAAAAGCAGACTTGTGCTGTACATTAACTCTGCAACCGGCCAGCGAAAAACCTCTGTTGCATACTGTTATAATAAAAATCATAACTGCAAATACTTACAAAGATATGAAAGAGGTATAATTTTACTGCCAAATGAATTCTTTATTATAATAATAATAAAATTATACTATCTCTATTATTGTTTTTTTACATCAGGGTAGGCCGTCCGATCGCTGCTACATTCATCACCGGTGCAAACTCATGGCGTGAGCAATGAAATCTTGCGCTGACAAATGGTAGAATTTTCACACCAAAAAGCATCAGACACTCTAAATATTTGAATTAGCATAATAGCAATATTCTTGAATACTGTCAGTTGTTTTGTCAAAACATGTGTTTACTTCTGCTCCGATGGGAAGATGACGCCGTGTTTGAAAACTTGGTTGATTCATTGGACCAGCGCTACCCACATTTATTTTTCCCAGATTGTGCAAGAACAGAACTTTCTATTAGTACCATGAATGTGGGGGTCAGGATTTTATAAATGGATGCGTAAATTTGTCATGGAAGTCAATTTGTCAAAATTTGGGCGTCAACTTTGTCACATGTTTTATCCATCTGTGTGTAACTAGCTGTTATTCAATAGGCTCATGAAAAATATACACCATCTTGAAAAAATATGTCAGCTATCCGATGATACCAAATGTGCACAGATCGATTACTGATTATGCAAACTAAAAATATTTTTATGCAGGAAGGTGTCGCGGGCCGATTAATTGGTCATGGCCAGTCGCAGGGTTAAGACATTTACAACTTAACTTTCAAGTGCTTACTTTTCTGCTTCCATGATAACAACTTATTTTCAATAGCAATAAATCTCATTCTACTAAGCTACAAGTTTATGCATACAGAAACAACATTTGGATGCATGAGGTGAAACAATGAATATAGTGCACTGTGCGTTAGTTCCATAATTACATACAGGTGAATGAGTGTTTTCATGTAGATGCAGAAACCTGACTAACCCAATGGAGCCATCTGAATCATGTCTGTACAAAAATGAGAGATAAAATTCCCTGAAGGGATGTCACTACAGAGACGACCCCGGCATATGGAATCCCAGCTTTTATCATTACACACATGCAACAATGCAAACTCACCGCCACCCTGCATCATCTTGTAGATTTTGCTCTCGATGTGGAGCTGTGGGTGTTTCGTTTTCACACATTCCAACTTTATAGCCACTTCCTCAGCATTTGTAATGTCTGTGCCTGGAGAGAAAATAAAAGTGTTCGTCTTATAAAGAATATTTCACATAAATTCTTGTAACATACATTGAAGTTGTAATTAGTCCCTTGAAGTTCTCAAAGCACCTTACATTTCATTCCCTGGTCAACCTATTAAACCTGGGAAGTTTCAGCCAAGCAGCAGTAAATACCAGAGTGCTTGTAAACAAATATCCACCAGTTCATAGCAATGTTCTCATTTATACGGCTAAGTAAAATGAAACAACATTACATGGAACAAACAACTATTTTAAAACGGCAGCAAGGGTATTTGAACAGATTCAAAGCTTGTCACAGGAACTGTGTACATATTATTTGACATCATTTATGATCTATCTCTCAAGAAACTTGGTTGTTCGATCTGTACATTTTGAATGCATCCTGCAGTCTTCTTAAACAAGAGTAACTCTGTTCAAAAGATGTAGGTCATGTGACATAACTAAGTTCAGCCTGATGATGACCACGGGATGCGGTTAAAACACAGAGCGAAAAACCAAGTTTCCTCAGAGGTAAACTGTCGTATAACTGATATATTGCTTATTATGTAGACCCACAGAAGTCAGGCCATTTGCAGAACACTTTCCAATGTTCAATGGCAGAGGGCAACCACCATGTTTGGCATACAGTGATAATATACCATATAATTAAGTCCCAAATATGGTGGACCCCAAATATATCTAACACACACACAAAGCCTCAAGCTGCCACCTTTTTCACACATGGATGCTATCTTATGAACACATGCATTACTAACAGGTTATTCCATGAAACTTGTTTAACGCATCAGTAATCACATGTAATAACCATATGCATAAGACAATGAATCATTGATGCAGGCTAAACATCATTGATGCAAGCTAAATATCACGCAATGAAGCCTTTGTACTGATAAAAGAAATACAAGGAAGTTCCAGGAAAAGTACACCCCGTTTCGTGAATGACAGCTGTGCAAAATGTGCAGTATCGCCCAAATGAATCAACTGAACAATAGGGATCTAATTTTAAAACAGAAAGGTGATGACAAACACCGGGATGAGTCATGTTTTAAAGTAAGATTACTGTGTTGTTCAGTTGTTTCATAAATAAAAACTAAAACTGTTTGTTTTAATGCAAAATTGCCTGCCTACACTAAAAATCTGCAACCATAGCTTTATCTCAAGAACTATCCACCCATCATCCAGGGTTGGGTTCAAATATGTATTTGCATACATAAATTTGGTGTATTTGTATTGAAAATCACAAAATGGTGCGTATTTGTATTTGGTATGTATTTGAAAAGTATTTGCAAATACAATCAAACACACATAACAATTAACATTTTACCAACAAAAGGTAAATCACTGCCTGACATAACTAGCTCAGGAGTCTAAACATAATGTTTTTCATGCCTGTGGTATGGTCAACTGTGGGCAGGCAGCACTGAGAAAATTGGCCTACAGTGAAGCTGGTCAAACATTAGCATTAATGAATGAATGGGAAGCCAGTGAAGCTTATCTGTAACCATAAATGCAGGTATTCATAGGGATGGTGCTTCAAAGAATCCTGCTGTCACATGCTGTGTAAACATCCTGGGCTAAAACAAAGTAACCCAGGTTTCCTCCAGTGCAGGGGAAGAGCTACCAACTAGTTGCACAAAAAGGCATTAAACCAATACATTTGCATAAGTTTTAATAATGTGTCTGATAGAACTGGGGTTATTTTTATATAACTTATCCTGATTCAGACACATTTCGTCAAATCCACTCTCTCCACTACAACTCAAAATAAAATACTGTCATCATTTGTTTTAATCAGCTTGATCAATAGTGTTACAGATCTGGAAAGAGTGGGAGAATGGAGAACAACAGTAAAAGTAAGAGTTGGAGACTGTTGACAGATAACGTATTGACAGAAAAGTGAGGAAAGGAGACAAAGAAAAAGATTACAGTAACCATGGCCAACCTCACCCCTGACGACAGGAGACATTGAAATGTATTTAAATACAAATATATATCTCAACGTCTAGTTTACAGGCATAATTATTGTTTTACTCATATGATGACAGACAGACCAGTGTTAGGGGTATTGTTATTGTAACTACATCACAGTGACAACTGACTCAGAAACCTCTATCCACAGAAGAGACCATGCTAAAGACATAGGATCTTGTGAGAAAGTGTGACTTGAAAGACAGCCTGGATACCAGAACAGCCAGGTGCCAGCTTGGACCCTGATTAAACAACAAAGGGGATATTGACCTATGGTCACAGCCAGGTGCTAATCCATCCTTTGGCTCTGAGCAAAGAGTGGTCACTGCCAGGGCCATGGGGGACACCTTCTGTCAAGTGTCTTCAGTAAATCAGCACTATTGGGTGAAAGACATTAAAGTTGAAATCAATGGGTATTTTGAAGGTTGAAAACAACTTGTTTGGTGAAAGGTGATATGCAGTGAACGTAATCAGCTTAGCATGCATTAAATGTGCACAGAAATGTTGATACTGAGTGACAATGTATTTTAAAATGTCAAATACTTTAGTAAAGTATTTAAATACAAATATTTTGAAAAAGTATTTAAATACTTTCAAAGACAAATGTATTGACCCAATGTCTGGGTCATGACAGGGATGCCAAGAGTGTAACAACTGTGATGTGAAGGTTACCTGCGTAACTGACAATGCTTAGAATGAAGACTATTATATTAAGTGTTGCATCATTGCAGTGGCAACTGCAATGTTTTGATAGTTTGATGTCTTTTTGACACCGACAGCCTTTCATTTATGACCAATGCAGGCAACCCACAAGAACATACTGCCACGTTGCTAGGTACATTTTGTTAGAGATTTGCTCAGAATGTTGAGGTCAGAGATCAGAAATAACTACCCAGTGATATTTTTTCAGACTGCGCTGTTAATATATTGATAACAATCAGTATTTACAAACTTTCATCTAGGGGTGTGGAGTTGATGTCAGAGGAATGTAATTTTGTCCAATACATATATAGGGCTTGAAATTGGCCCGATGCATGTTTTAAAGCTGCCGAGCAAGTTCGTGCCACCGGTTTTTTTTAATTCTACTGGCTCGACATTTCCGTAACCCGACCCTTCACAGAAAAATAGAACGACCTTATTAACACTAGTCTAGTTATTAACGTTCGTTTTGTTACATTTTATCTATAACTTATAAAGCAATGTATCTAAAATGTGTGCACGAAGACTTCCATGCACTGTGGAAGTCATATTTTGTAAACGCCCGCATGATTGGTGAATGGCGGGAATCACTTATTATTCACCCAATCAGCGATCTTGTTACACGTTGCCTATGGGTGGTAGGCGGTGTCGGTGTTGTCTGCATGATAAAACACTAGTTCACATTCCGTAATGGAAAGAGTGGACAGCGTTCATATTGTCACCGGTGCACGTGGGTTCTCGGCCTCGTACACAGACGCGATGTTTACATATTCATAGGCTAGCCTGTCATAGTTTCAAGCCCCAAGTCCCCCTGTATACCTGTCAAAACAGCCAGTCATGAATTCGAAGACTTTGCTTTAGTGTTAATGTAATTATGCAAAATGAACTATTAATAGAAAAGTGTCAATGAGTAAATCAATTGTTAATATTATTAAATATGAAAAAGTTTGTTTTTTATAATATCCGAGCTCATAAAATGGCCTACAATGCAGGCTGTAATAAATAATATTGTACTTTTACATTATTTTTCGAATTTAAACTGACTTTATTATGTGATATATAGAATAAATAGACACAATACTGACTGAAGAAGTTGACTGTAGTCATTGAGGTTGATATTTAATTTCTCGAAATATGTAGTAATCCATGTAATAGTCTATAAATATAAAACGTTGCCTCAGATTTTATATTAGCAGACTGAAACCACAACTAAAACATTTCATTTAATGTCGAGTTTTCTCTTTTTATTGTTGCAATCTGAAAAATTTACATTTAAAATAAACATGCAACTTAAGAGCTTCAGAAAGTCTTCATGATGTGCACGATGGGCTCCTCGGTATATATTTTGTTTACAATATTCAGGCCATTAACTTTTTGGGGGGGCCAATAACTTCAAATCTACTGGCCCCCCGGCCCAGTGGCTACAAAAGCTTAATGTCAAGGCCTGATATAGAACTGTGTATTGTATGGTTCTATACAGTACACTATGAAGTATATAGTATGCTACATGTTTTTGTCACAGGATACATATGGGTAAGAGTGGCGCCATAGTGTGGCTTGGTGGGACGTCATTGATCAATTTCTACCCTCTGATCTTCCAGATGTGTGCTTGTCGAATGACAGTGGAAGCCCGGATGTGTTGAATTTATTGTCTTTTCATTCAGTTTATGATTGTTACAGTTATATAGAAGAATCAAAAGTAAATTGTCAGTGGGTGTGGGCTGAAACCATCAGCAAATGTGCAATGTAATAATCGAATCTGGTTTCTTGACCCACTTCTTTTGCGTGCATTTTCACACATGAATGTCATTTAAAGCCAGTCGTATGTGCTTATTCGTGTGACATGTAGCATTGATTATTGCCAGGCAGAATAACTATGAAAGCAATGCATGGTTTTATACAGGATAAAATTGTTTACTAGTCCAAATAGTCACGGACATCCTCCGCAAATATGTACACGTCCAAAATCAACTTTACCCATCCAAATGATGTGTGGATGGGTTTCTAAACCTGAAGAAATGTCCAGCACACACTGCTACTGCACGCTACATTAGAAACATGGGTATCACATCAGACACAAAAAGGAAGATGGTCACTGGACACATACTTTGTTCACTGCAAGGTATAAATGCGCACTCCTACTGCCCACACATATGGACCTTTAACTGGGCAACTGTTTTATGGCTCCGGAGTGCTGGACACTTTATACAAAATAATTGCTGTGTCTGCACTTGCTGCATGTAACGTATGTACAGGAAGAACATGGCCTCTGTGTTATTTATTCTACACAGAAGGTAAAATACTGTACACGTTAGGGCTGCTGGTCTAACCAAGTAACAAATTAGAATCCTTGCCTTGGCATGGATATGGTATGTATCCTCTTGCATGTATTTTGCGTTGTGTAACATTATGTTTTTCATTTGATATTCGGGTAGAAAAGGATGTTCAATTAATACTTCAACATAAACCCTTGAAAGAAAACAATGTAAATTTGAAGTCACAAAAGAATGTACAACTCGCCCATAAGCAGCTATGTTAGTTTTCACATGGATTAAAATTATTACTTATTGTGCACACCCATAGTGTTTGATAAAACTCATTCCATTTTTACAATTTACTAACTTGACTCCTACCTCAGGCTCATTCAGTCCGAAAATCGACGTATTCGACCATTCCAAAAGGGATGGATCGTAATCAAACTGGTTTTTAGTAATGGAACATTTGATAAATACCTCGCTGGTATTTAAATGCTGGCACGGTTTAGAGAGACCAGACACACAAGTATGTTTTGTTAAACTATTCCGGATATGACTGACAGTGAATTGACAGTCACACACAAATATCGGTCGTTGACGTGACGATTTAATATATCACTTACCTAAATATATATCTCCAAACGATCCACTTCCGATCTTCCTACCTAGTCGGTATCTAGTACCTACTCTCAGCTCCATCTCTCTACAAAGTTATAAGAGCATTAGTTCGCACAAAAATTCCATAAATGGCGAAGCTGTCGGTAGGAAACAACGGAAAATCGGAATACTAGCCTCCCTTTCAAGTTCACGTTTTCTTACATATTTCACACCGGTCAGTATCACAAAGATATGGAGCAATGCTCGAATCTCAATCTAGCATTTGAGAATAGTTCTGGCATGATCCGCTGTTGGGTACTATCTAGATGCAATGGATTCTACATTATTTCTTCCTGAACCCAAACACCGCCATTATTTACTTTCGTCCAGCGGTTGCTTACGTCCATACGCAGGCGCAAAGTACTATTTCCGGTGCATGTTCTTGTCTGCGTTTTTATCTTGATTGCACAGACTTATTCGCAAATACAATAACTTGGTGTTATTTGCTGCAAACCTGAAAATATACAGAGCAACAGTTTACTTTAATAAGTATTTCTGCAAAACTGGAAAGGTTGTAACTTAATAACATTAACTCGCATTGTTCAGAAGAAAATACAAATCATATTTAACCTATAGGTCTTTTAGTTAATAAAATTTACCCTTTTAGGCCTATTCCAGATGCATGTAACTGATTCGAACATTGTCTTATAAATCTGTTAAGATTAACCGATGTTTACTTTCATGACACGTTACCGAGCTTTTTATTTTTTATAGCAACTATTATAATTGTTTCCAGCAGTAGAAGTCATGAGCATGAGCCGCGGCTGAGACAGCGCGCATGCAAATTGTTTACATACACACACACACAATTAGCGTTTCTTTTTGAGAATAAAGTCACATAATGTCAATTTGTTTGTTTACGGAGGAAAAAGTAATATAATAATTGTAAGTTAAATGCATAGTCTACCTGAATATTTAACTTGGTGAAATATTTGGTAGTGCTGTCACCTAGTGGAGACAACTCACACATGTAGTCACTTTTGGTTGATATAGTGCTTCCCTCTGACGGGAATGGTAATTACAAATTATGTATATTTTTATTGGTAGGCTATGTCGACACTGTTGTTAATGTGATTAGCTTAGTGTGTTCTTTTTAGATATAATCCTTTCATTTGCCCTCCAGTAAGGCTAACTTAATTGTCCCCTCTGTTTCCCATATCATGCCTTATCATACCACCATGCATGCGGGTACATGTATTACATAATTGTAATTATAGGGCCTAATTTGGAAAAATAAATTCGCAGGCACGCACGCACGCGTCATGTGTGTGTTTGACTGTGTGGTGTGTGGTGTGTGGTGTGTGGTGTGTGGTGTGTGGTGTGTGGTGTGTGGTGTGTGGTGTGTGGTGTGTGGTGTGTGGTGTGTGGTGTGTGGTGTGTGTGTGTGCTGTGTGCTGTGTGTGTGTGTGTGTGTGTGTGTGTGTGTGTGTGTGTGTGTGTGTGTGTGTGTGTGTGTGTGTGTGTGTGTGTGTGTGTGCTTTTGAGCGCGTGTGCGTGCGTGCGTTTGCGCATATATATGTGCATACATACGTGTGTGCGCGAGCCCACAGGCGTAGACATACGCATAACAACACACATATACAGACACGCACGCACGCATGCACGTACGCACACCAACACATACACACACACTCTCTCACACACACACACACACACACACACACACACACACACACACACACACACACACACACACACACACACACACACACACACACACACACACATCCATTAGTTTCAAGTGTAACGATACACTACTTGTAATGATTTGTGTCCCTATACTCAGTAAATATTTATGTAGATTTGTTTCTTATTTTAACTGCAATTAACTTTAAACTGAATTAATTTATTATCCTCCTCTATTATAGTGTTTTTGTTACACTTTACTATGCTTTCTTCCACCGTATGTTTGATGGATTCCAGACAAATGATAAGACATCACATTTTACCGGGGTGTTATAATTCGATTATGATTCCCAAGATTCTGCATATGTATGCGTTTGTAGTGTTGTCACGTAAAGGTTATGCAAAAGAGACGTATATACCCTGGGGTAGCCAGAGGGGGCCATGCCCCCAAACCCGGAAAAACATTTTGATGGTTGACGGAGGACCAACAAGTGGTTGCTGCTTCACAATATACAGTGGGTTTCAGGATGCATGGGTAACATTTTCCTTTCCAGTCCTACCCTTTCGCAAATAAATTGTCATGATTCAAAT
>JAODUO010000085.1:392500-397500 GCA_025642075.2 Ridgeia piscesae | reverse complement strand
GTCACGTCTGGTTTTGGGGGACCAGTCTCCATTTTTACCCTTCGACATTTTAGAAACTTCTCCAATAGTTTCTTCGCCGCCCTAAAGTACCGCATTCCGTTGGAATCTCCGAGCACGACGATTTTCGTGACATTTCGTCTCGTTAAACACTCGCGCAAGCGTTCCTTCCCGATGGTGTTAGACGGGAAGCGGCAGAGGTCGGGAAAGTACGACGAGTTTATCCATTTACCGCCAGTCGGGAAGTAATTATGTTCGAGACAATAATTCCTGATGACGTCTACAGAGCAAAATGGCCTTCCTTTCATAAGAGACTTGACTGTCTGTTGTTCTCGCCGCGTAGAGGATATTGGTAGCTTTGCTTGTAGAAGAATCAACCAGAAGACACTGCAGCTGGCTACGGCGACGAAAATCACAGCCACCAAGCAGCGTAAGTTTCTTTTAATGATCATTGTCACGTTAGACAGAATGTAGTTTTCTCATGATGTCAATAGCCATTCATTCTACATGACACTGATGTCGCATCTGAAACAGAACGGGGTTCAGGCTCGCCGTTTACATGTTACTAATATAGACCCTCTGGGTTTATGTACCCAAGTCAGTATGATTTAACCACGCATGTGTGTGTGTGTGTGTGTGTGTGTGTGTGTGTGTGTGTGTGTGTGTGTGTGTGTGTGTTTGTGTGTGTGTGTGTGTGTGTGTGTGTGTGTGTGTGTGTGTGTGTGTGTGTGTGTGGGTGGGTGGGTGTGTGGGTGTGTGTGTCTGTGTGTGTGTGTGTGTGTGTGTGTGTGTGTGTGTGTGTGTGTGTGTGTGTGTGTGTGTGTATGTGTGTGTGTGTCTCTGTGTGTGTCTGTGTGTGTGTCTGTGTGTGTCTGTGTGTCTGTCTGTGTCTGTGCGTCTGTGTGTCTTTGTGTCTATGTGTGTGAGTTTGTGTGTGTGTGTGTGTGTGTGTGTGTGTGTGTGTGTGTGTGTGTGTGTGTGTGTGTGTGTGTGTCAGTGTCACACACTCTCTCTTTCTCTCATGCATACACACACACGCGCGCACGCACGCATGCACGCAAGTACTCACGCGACTGAGCGCATCCATCCGTCCGTTTGTCCAATCATCTAGCAACTCGTCGATGCTAACTATCACACACCAACCTGCCCGTTACAAGTGTCCCTCTGCCTATGACCGATGCATTTTATCGTCTGCCTCTTTCTGTATTCATCCATTGTCTTGGTCCATTGACGTTTAGATCTATTACATGACATGCGTCTCACCAAAACATTTTCGAGTTATTTATTTGTTGAATTAACGACGTGACTGCAAATCATTAATGAGTAGGCGTTGGAGAGGACGACATCATACCACTCTGGCCGTCGATGGATCCCGCTCCCGAGCATAATGGTGCAACTACTGCTAGATGAATGTTGTCAGAGCCTAATGGTGCAACTACTGCTAGATGAATGTTGTCAGGGCCTAATGGTGCAACTACTGCTAGATGAATGTTGTCAGTGCCTAATGGTGCAACTACTGCTAGATGAATGTTGTCAGTGCCTAATGGTGCAACTACTGCTAGATGAATGTTGTCAGTGCCTAATGGTGCAACTACTGCTAGATGAATGTTGTCAGTGCCTAATGGTGCAACTACTGCTAGATGAATGTTGTCAGGGCCTAATGGTGCAACTACTGCTAGATGAATGTTGTCAGGGCCTAATGGTGCAACTACTGCTAGATGAATGTTGTCAGGGCCTAATGGTGCAACTACTGCTAGATGAATGTTGTCAGGGCCTAATGGTGCAACTACTGCTAGATGAATGTTGTCAGGGCCTAATGGTGCAACTACTGCTAGATGAATGTTGTCAGGGCCTACTGGTGCAACTACTGCAGATGAATGTTGCAGGGCCTAATGGTGCAACTACTGCTAGATGAATGTTGTCAGGGCCTACTGGTGCAACTACTGCTAGATGAATGTTGTCAGGGCCTACTGGTGCAACTACTGCTAGATGAATGTTGTCAGGGCCTACTGGTGCAACTACTGCTAGATGAATGTTGTCAGGGCCTAATGGTGCAACTACTGCTAGATGAATGTTGTCAGGGCCTAATGGTGCAACTACTGCTAGATGAATGTCGTCAGGGCCTAATGGTGCAACTACTGCTAGATGAATGTCGTCAGGGCCTAATGGTGCAACTACTGCTAGATGAATGTCGTCAGGGCCTAATGGTGCAACTACTGCTAGATGAATGTTGTCAGGGCCTAATGGTGCAACTACTGCTAGATGAATGTTGTCAGGGCCTAATGATGCAACTACTGCTAGATGGATGTTGTCAGGGCCTAATGATGCAATTACTGCTAGATGAATGTTGTCAGGGCCTAATGATGCAATTACTGCTAGATGAATGTTGTCAGGGCCTAATGGTGCAACTACTGTTAGATGAATGTTGTCAGGGCCTAATGGTGCAACTACTGCTAGATGAATGTTGTCAGGGCCTAATGGTGCAACTACTGCTAGATGAATGTTGTCAGGGCCTAATGGTGCAACTACTGCTAGATGAATGTTGTCAGGGCCTAATGGTGCAACTACTGCTAGATGAATGTTGTCAGGGCCTAATGGTGCAACTACTGCTAGATGAATGTTGTCAGGGCCTAATGGTGCAACTACTGCTAGATGAATGTTGTCAGGGCCTAATGGTGCAACTACTGCTAGATGAATGTTGTCAGGGCCTAATGGTGCAACTACTGCTAGATGAATGTTGTCAGGGCCTACTGGTGCAACTACTGCTAGATGAATGTTGTCAGGGCCTACTGGTGCAACTACTGCTAGATGAATGTTGTCAGGGCCTAATGGTGCAACTACTGCTAGATGAACGTTGTCAGGGCCTAATGGTGCAACTACTGCTAGATGAACGTTGTCAGAGCCTAATGGTGCAACTACTGCTAGATGAATGTTGTCAGGGCCTAATGGTGCAACTACTGCTAGATGAATGTTGTGAGGGCCTAATGGTGCAACTACTGCTAGATGAATGTTGTCAGGGCCAAATGGTGCAACTACTGCTAGGTGAATGTTGTCAGGGCCTAATGGTGCAACTACTGCTAGATGAATGTTGTCAGGGCCTAATGGTGCAACTACTGCTAGATGAATGTTGTCAGAGCCTAATGGTGCAACTACTGCTAGGTGAATGTTGTCAGGGCCTAATGGTGCAACTACTGCTAGATGAATGTTGTCAGGGCCTAATGGTGCAACTACTGCTAGATGAATGTTGTCAGGGCCTAATGGTGCAACTACTGCTAGGTGAATGTTGTCAGGCCTAATGGTGCAACTACTGCTAGGTGAATGTTGTCAGAGCCTAATGGTGCAACTACTGCTAGTGAATGTTGTCAGGCCTAATGTGCAACTACTGCTAGTGAATGTTTTAGGGCCTAATGGGCAACTACTGCTAGGTGAATGTTGTCAGGGCCTAATGGTGCAACTACTGCTAGATGAATGTTGTCAGAGCCTAATGGTGCAACTACTGCTAGGTGAATGTTGTCAGGGGCTAATGGTGCAACTACTGCTAGGTGAACGTTGTCAGGGCTTAATGGTGCAACTACTGCTAGGTGAACGTTGTCAGGGCCTAATGGTGCAACTACTGCTAGATGAACGTTGTCAGGGCCTACTGTGGCAACTACTGCTAGATGAATGTTGTCAGGGCCTACTGGTGCAACTACTGCTAGATGAACGTTGTCAGGGCCTACTGGTGCAACTACTGCTAGATGAATGTTGTCAGGGCCTAATGGTACAACTACTGCTAGATGAATGTTGTCAGGGCCTAATGGTGCAACTACTGCTAGATGAATGTTGTCAGGGCCTAATGGTGCAACTACTGGTAGATGAATGTTGTCAGGGCCTAATGGTGCAACTACTGCTAGATGAATGTTGTCAGGGCCTAATGGTGCAACTACTGCTAGATGAATGTTGTCAGGGCCTAATGGTGCAACTACTGCTAGATGATTGTTGTCAGGGCCTAATGGTGCATCTACTGCTAGATGATTGTTGTCAGGGCCTAATGGTGCAACTATTGCTAGATGAATGTTGTCAGGGCCTAATGGTGCAACTACTGCTAGATGAATGTTGTCAGGGCCTAATGGTGCAACTACTGCTAGATGAATGTTGTCAGGGCCTACTGGTGCAACTACTGCTAGATGAATGTTGTCAGGGCCTACTGGTGCAACTACTGCTAGATGAATGTTGTCAGGGCCTACTGGTGCAACTACTGCTAGATGAATGTTGTCAGGGCCTAATGGTACAACTACTGCTAGATGAATGTTGTCAGGGCCTAATGGTGCAACTACTGCTAGATGAATGTTGTCAGGGCCTAATGGTGCAACTGCTGCTAGATGAATGTTGTCAGAGCCTAATGGTGCAACTACTGCTAGATGAATGTTGTCAGGGCCTAATGATGCAACTACTGCTAGATGAATGTTGTCAGGGCCTAATGATGCAATTACTGCTAGATGAATGTTGTCAGGGCCTAATGATGCAATTACTGCTAGATGAATGTTGTCAGGGCCTAATGGTGCAACTACTGTTAGATGAATGTTGTCAGGGCCTAATGGTGCAACTACTGCTAGATGAATGTTGTCAGGGCCTAATGGTGCAACTACTGCTAGATGAATGTTGTCAGGGCCTAATGGTGCAACTACTGCTAGATGAATGTTGTCAGGGCCTAATGGTGCAACTACTGCTAGATGAATGTTGTCAGGGCCTAATGGTGCAACTACTGCTAGATGAATGTTGTCAGGGCCTAATGGTGCAACTACTGCTAGATGAATGTTGTCAGGGCCTAATGGTGCAACTACTGCTAGATGAATGTTGTCAGGGCCTAATGGTGCAACTACTGCTAGATGAATGTTGTCAGGGCCTACTGGTGCAACTACTGCTAGATGAATGTTGTCAGGGCCTACTGGTGCAACTACTGCTAGATGAATGTTGTCAGGGCCTAATGGTGCAACTACTGCTAGATGAACGTTGTCAGGGCC
>JAODUO010000085.1:357500-390000 GCA_025642075.2 Ridgeia piscesae | reverse complement strand
GTGTCCGTGCGTGCGTGCGTGTGTGTGTGTTCAGATATGTTGCGATAAATTTCATTTATGTGTGCGTGCATGTATTACTCTTGCAGTGGTGCGCGTGTTTCCATCTTGGGTTTATGGTCAACTATGGTCATATTATCTATGGGGCATGCTCATTATTATCAAAGGTTGTTTTAATATGACCCATTTGGGGAATTCTTCCTCCCCGTTCTCAGTGAAAATATAAACACCCTACGTATACAATAATGCACATAAATTAAATCTAGCACGGTACTGTTTACGTCATTGTTACACATAGTGCATAACCAGTCGTGTGGCTCCAGAATGCATCAATCAAGTCATTGTGTAACTATTTTTTTTGCGAGTCATTTTAAAGACAAAATTAGCGTTATACAATCAACTTTTCAACTTGCATCGTTTGAACCAGCTACAACTACTGAAGTGAGAAAAATAATCATGTCATCCCCAAGTAAATCCTGTGACCTTGATCCAATCCCCACCATACTACTGAAAGCATGCCTTGACGTATTAATTAAACCAATAACAGACATCGTAAATGCATCTTTATGCTACGGCTTTTCCCCTGACGATTTTTAATGTGTCTATCTTAATCCAGTTCTTAAGAAACCAACTCTGCCTGAAGAGGAATTAAGCAGTTACAGACCTACTTCCAACCTAAGTTTCATCTCAAAAGTACTTGAAAATGTTGTAGCTAATCGTCTCAGATCTCACATCTACAAAATTGGTCTATCCAATGTGTCGCAGTCTGCATATAAACAATTTCATTCTACAGAAACTGCTCTTTTAAAAGTACACAATGACATTAACCTCAACATCGACAATGGAAAAGTTACCGCCCTGACCCTGCTTGACCTATCCGCCGCTTTCGACACCATCGACCACAATATTCTCATTACACGTCTATCAACATGGTACGGCATATCTGGCACAGCCCTGAGCTGGTTTACTTCATATCTTACTGACAGACAGCAAGCCATTAAAATATGTAACTGCTTTTCAGACATGTTGCCCACGTCATGTGGTGTCCCACAGGGTTCTGTTTTGGGGCCTTTGCTTTTCAGTTTATACACACCTTTAAGCTCTGTTATCCAAGTTCACAACTTGGATCATCACCGTTATGCCGATGACACCCAAATCTACATTTCGTTGACTACACCAGATGCTTGCCGCTCCTTAAACCAGCTCAGGGATTGTCTCCAAGATGTCTCCCTTTGGATGAAAAATAGTAAACTAAAGTTAAATGCATTGGTACCGTAACGCAGCGTGCAAAACTCGACGGCTTTTCCCCGACACATATCCTAAATCAGAGTGTAACACCAGCCCCCTCCGTTTCAAATCTCGGAGTTAACTTTGACGAAAGCTTCAATTTCAAACAGCACATATCAAAAACATGCCGTTGCTGTTTCTACCATATCCGTGATCTTCGTCGTATTCGCAGATTTTTATCACTTTCTGTTGCTAAAACCATCGCGATAGCTCTAGTAAGCAGCAGACTTGACTACTGCAATTCCCTCCTTTACAATACTGCGAACAAGGATATTGCAAGACTTCAACGTGTCCAGAACTGCTTGGCAATGGTAGTTACGCGTTCTCCTCGTTTTTCTAGCTCGGTGCCGCTTCTAAAATCATTGCACTGGCTCCCTCTGCATTATCGCATTATTTTCAAGATTTGCACAATATCCTATCAAGCACTTGCATCTAAACAACCAACATATCTAAACTCAATGCTAACTCCAGCAAGGAATTCCAGAGAGCTACGCTCAACCAGTAGTAACCCACTTTACATCCCTCGGGTTAAGACGAAAGCTGGGACCCGAGCTTTCTCGGTTGCTGCACCAACTCTGTGGAATTCGCTTCCTGTCAGTGTCAAGTTGGAAGGTAATATTATAGTTTCCTTCCGCCGACGTCTAAAAACATATTTCTGTAATGCTGCCTATCCTCCTTAGCTTCCTAGAACCTTCGTCCATCCATCAACGACTCACGCACTGTTCTACGTTTACGCAATTGCTTAACCCCTTGGTGTTGTCGCGCCACTGAGCTTGATCTTCGAGGATATTCATATTGGGGGAGGGGGATGGGGGTGGGAGTGGGAGTGGGAGTGGGAGTGGGAGTGGGAGTGGGAGTGGGAGTGGGAGTGGGAGTGGGAGTGGGAGTGGGAGTGGGAGTGGGAGTGGTAGTGGTAGTGGGAGTGGGAGTGGGAGTGGGAGTGGGAGTGGGAGTGGGAGTGGGAGTGGGAGTGGGAGTGGGAGTGGAAGTGGGAGAGACAGAGACAGAGACAGAGACAGAGACAGAGACAGAGACAGAGACAGAGACAGAGACAGAGACAGAGACAGAGACAGAGACAGAGACAGAGACAGAGACAGAGACAGAGACAGAGACAGAGACAGAGAGAGAGACACAGACACAGACACAGACACAGACACAGGCACAGACACAGACACAGACACAGACACAGACACAGACAGACAGACAGACAGACAGACAGACAGACAGACAGACAGACAGAACGACAGACATACAGACAAAGGAGAGAGAGGATACTACTAATACATCGTCATATACTTTCCTTAACACAGGCACTACAATAGAACTACAGTTATAGTAGTCGTCGTATGTGATTGAAACACGATTGCCATACAGTACCAGGTAATGGCGGAAGCATACTGAATGTGGGCTCACGCCATATTCGCTAGAGGGCGATGGTAAATGAAACGCGCCACAAGGTGCTGCCACCTAGGGCTATGGACGTAACAAATATGTATAATGTGTTCGTTGGGAGTTCTACCAGTAGTTACAAATGAAGCTGTTGATCTAGGATTTGTGCAGAGTAACTAAATGCGGTTACATTTCACGGGGATATGATATTACGACTCTGTGCAGAAAAGCATATAACACTTTGCAGTTCACAATTGTTCAACATGTGCGTTTACGTATATCAGAGCAAATATTTATCAACAAAACACATCCATTGCAAATTCAAACAGTATTTGTAATTAGAAAATATGGCCTATTTGTTTATGGCCAGCTGACAACATCATGACGTTACTCTCTTGCCGGGATGTATCATTACCGTTACGTAATTAGGAAAACATTCATCAAAGTTTCAAGATATGAACGAAGTGAATCAATAAGTTATGGTGTGTATGAAGTATAGACACCTGTCAGTTTATTTATTTTTTATTTTTATTTTACCTATTTATTATCTTGTACATGTTTTACAATAATTTTACATAATGTCATACTTATTATTTTATTACCATTTATTTTAATAATTATCTTTAGCTGATTTATTTATTTTATTATTTATTACTATTAATTTTTATATAAATATTTTATGTATTTTATCATGTATACATACTCATGTACAGCGCCTCCTAAAGGATATTTCCAGATTTATGGCGCTATATAAATGACCTTATTATTATTATTATTATTATTATTACGGTATCTCGAAAATTCTGGATGTCTACAAGTTGGTGATGTTTTTTCTCTCTGACTACCTAATTAACCTATTGCTCAAATGTTCAAAACGAATGGTGGTTTATCTACCATGTGTGCAAGTCGTGATATTATTGTGATCTTGTGATGTCTGGGGTTACAGTAATAAATGAAATTAAGTGTAATTATCTTGATTCGTGGATCTAGGGAGATTATAATACTTTTTTAATAATACGAAGATAGCGCTTTACACGTTACTTGGACCGTGAGCACAGTAATTTTAGATGACAACTGATATCCTCACTATATTGGTATCCTTTTGTTTAATGTATGTGTAGTTTAAATCGTAATTACCATCGTTGTGCAATTTTTTGTATCGCAAGTATAGACGCGTGTATATTAGGTATGGTGTACACCACTTATCACAACAGAAAATAAAATCTAGGGAAGAGAGAAGACAAAGATCGTAGGGGTGATTGAACAAATCAGAAGTCGGAAGTGGATCTGTACGGGCACATCAGAAGAATAGAATACAAGATAACCTACAGACATCGCGTATCACCATCTGGACACCTTACGAAACGACATCATCGAGAGAGAGAGAGAGAGAGAGAGAGAGAGAGAGAGAGAGAGAGAGAGACAGACAGACAGACAGACAGACAGACAGACAGACAGACAGACAGACAGACAGACAGACAGACAGACAGAGAGAGAGGAGAGAGAGAGAGAGGAGAGGAGAGAGAGAGGGAGAGAGAGAGAGAGAGAGAGAGCGAGAGAGAGAGAGAGAGAAGAGAGAGAGAGAGAGAGAGAGAGAGAGGAGAGAGAGAGAGAGAACGCGAGAGAGAGAGAGACTAGATGAGTATTGGAAGGGTCCCTCTAGCGGAGGTTAGCGCAAGTCACGCATATCAGAAAACAGCATGCCGAGGCCTTCGTACTGGACACTAGGGATGCACAATGATGACGACGATAATGATTAGGTGACGTAAATGCTAGGGAGATGAAAACGTATCGTTTTCCAGTTTGTTATCAGTTTTGTTGTAAACAGCCTTTGTTGCATAGCCTGGTATCACCCGTATCGCCAAGGGGAGTATTGACCGGTGCAGACATCAACGAAACTGACATTGTGTGTAAATGATGGATGGATGAACTACGTGATACAAGGCAAGAACAATTCATTTTGTACATTTAATCGATTGCGCCGTTTCGCTGCAACAGTAACAACAACAACAATATGCATTATACATGATGTAATAGAGTAACGTGTCAGCAGTCGGTCTGGCGAGTACATCTGTCAGACGAGTCTCACGGAAGGAACACGTAGGCCTCACACAGGGACGTGTCAGCTGACTCGCCGTGTACCAGTAGAACACGTGGTCGCATTCATGGAAATATTAAACACCTGATATTTACAATAACATGTGTGGCACGCGCGTCACAAGGAACAAGGTTTCACAATCCCGAACCATGCAATTATTTCTTTCCGTTTATTATACATTCGAAATAAGACGCTCTCGTACAAATATAACGTTCATAAAAATCCATTTTATCAAAATCACCGTAGCTGTTGTTATGAAGTTGTACATATGTCCTTTGCATCAACCATAAAATCCACAAATCAGAAAATAGATTAATATTGTTCAGTGTCTCAACACGTTCAAATCGTAACGCGTATATAGGAATGATTACATGTACACCATACTTTGCTACTTTTGTAGGCAATATGGCTGCGATTAACCTGTTTGTGGCGAATGTTTGTTCGTCCGTTCTAGCTATGCTACACGCCCTGAATGGACATTTCATCATGTGAATGTGGTTATATAATTATTGCGAACGTGGAAGAACAGTTTCGCACTGGGGCGCATGCGCCGGAAATGTCCGCACAACGCAATCGTCACCGGAAGTAGGCACGTGTCACCGGAACCGGATCATAAAATAAATAAATAACGCTTGAATGTTGTTGTCAACAAATGTAACACGAGAAGGAAGATTGACATAATATACACACACAGCTTCCTTGACCCCCCCCCCCGAGTGTACAATAGAGTCCACCTCTGTCACAACGAAATGTATACAGTGTACAATTAATATTCGTACACAAAAATATATCTACCGTTGTAGTCTTCTAAACATACTAACACATATATTTTCACCATCGCGTTCACCAATTTATACAAAATATTATTTCACAGTGAGAATGTTGGGCACATACTATATATATATACATCGCCAAACCGTTGCTACGTTTGGCAGTGAACGGGCAGAATACTGTACACATGATTGACATAATATATCATACAAATCCTTAGTTATCCTAAAGTATAATACAGGTATATGTACACAAAGCCTGACTTGCAGTACTTTTAAACCGAGTACATTGTTGTTGCTAACGCAAACATTTGCTTGCCTATTCACCGTGCTCAGTGTGTCTTCCACGGCGCGTGTAAGTGATCCGTGTGATTGACACCTGTCATGCAGCAGCACGTCGCGTGAGTATTGTGTCTACGTTTCTGGCATTGTTCGGTAAAACCAACCGCGTGTATTTGACACGCAGGGATCCACCGACGCCGAAACGTCATATTCACAGTAATTGCTTCTCCCTTGACACACTTGAGCTAGACAGGCGAGTGTCGGAGGCGAATACCGTGAGCCGTCGTACGGTAGTTCGCGTTTAGCCATTCGGTATGTGAACAGTTTCGCCAACGTGGGCAGCGTTTATAACTCATCCAGACAAGATGACCAACATTTATATAGTCACTCGCTTAAGTTGTTTCCGGTCATCCTTAGAGGACCGGTTCTTGGCTCGTGTAATCTCATTTCGGTTTATCGGCGGTGCATCGTATGTCCGGCAAATGTCCACAATCAGCCCACCCAATACTGACCCGTAGAACGGCAGTGGGTTTATAAAGCACCAGAATACGTCCCACGTGACGCGGAACGTCCGAGCTGTCCGCATGTGTCCACCTTGTCGAGGATCAAACCGCAACGTCAATCGCCAGATGTCCATCGCATCGCGCCGCGTCGCAAAATGCTCGTTCGGTTCGGTCATCGCTCTAGCAGGGTGGACATCGTGGCCGTCATAAGATCGACTCGCTGACGGACACGGGAGAGAGATCGCTGCCGCCGAGCAGCGGCACATGTCCGTTCATGTTGATCTTCACCGAGTCCAGATCGTCGTCGTCGTCATCGTCATCGAGCAAGAAGCTGGACCCGAACGACCTCGGGGCGGTGTTGTCAAGCTGGAGCGTCGGTCCGACGGCCCGGTGCTGCACGTAGCCGTTGTCGCCGATGCGCCGACTGATGCTCTGTAGGGCCAGGCGGTTCTGACGGTAGGACTTGTCCTCGTCTACCAGGAAGTAAGTGAACACCTCGCCCTTCCCCTGCAACACAGAGAAACAGATATTAAGCTACGAGTATAGCTGTGATTAGGGATGAGTTTGTGATTGAAATGGCTGAGTTTATGATAGAAACGGATGGCGGGACTATAGATTATACTGTGCCAAAGGTTTGGATTATTCCAATCATTATGGTCATCAAGATGGGGTTGGTGAATATAGTGAAAACACGTACTAACAAAAAGCAGTGTATTTTCATCCCAGAACTAAATCGAAATAAATTCAGTGGTTTTCAGGAGTATAAGTGAACTTCCATGTCACAGTTTTATAATTCTGAAGTTAACACAAAATCGGAAAACGGACGAAATAAATCATGTATTAGTAAAACGTCGTAAGATCATTTACCGAACATAAAATAAAACTGGCTGTGCGTTTTGAGATGGGACATTTACGCAGGGCCATCAGTGGAAGTAGTACAATCATTTCACGTACCTTCACCGTGATATAGCCTCGTTCCTCCACTTTGTACCCTCGAATCTTGTCGAGGATCTGCTTACACTCGGCACTGCAGTGGATCTTGCAAGCTGCACCAAGAAAAATACACGTTTGTCACTTATCTGCGTTGACCCATCGTAGTTTATAGTTGATGAATGTTGATGAAAGTTGTTGACGACGACTTAATGCCTACGGTGTCACTACACCTACATTAATCATGTTGGAAACGGTTCGTCAACATCAAGACTACCAACACTAACGAATTTCTATCAGACGTAGACAACGCATGCGCTGGAAAACGATGTTTCCGCTTTGCGTTTACAGAGTGAGTACTTACGAAGTCCCGTCGATTCCATCCTGGACGCTGTGTTGACGGTGTCTCCGAAGAGACAGTAGCGAGGCATCTTCAGGCCCACAACCCCAGCGGCGACCGGTCCTGAAGTAGGAAGAAAATGAAAGTCGTTAGACAAAGGAGACACGGCGAATACAAGTAAATACATTTACGTAATAATTCTAGAGATATTGCTGTGTTGCTATGTATTTAATTTATAATGTATATATTATGTATTTGTTATTTGTTATATGAACTTGTATATACATGTCGTTATCATTATCATTGTTATCTGCACGATCCTCAACATTATCATTACTATTATGTGTACATCGATATATCCAAACAATTGGCTTATATGGACAAATAACTTTTAAAATATAAAATTGCACAACGAAACCTCGTAGCTAATAACTACCAAAGTAAACAATTCAAAACCACCCTAGTAGCAACATTCGATAATCAGTATATCAATCATTCCGTTCAGTGTTTATTTGCTGTAATGTAACTTGATGCTTCGTCCATTGTGTTGTTGATGTGATTTGTGTTGTTATCCATACATGTACCACATGCATTATCCATACATGTACCACCTGTATAGAGTACTCACGATCAATGCGTTTTTATGATTCTTTAATGCGATTAAATAATTTGAAGCGGTTTTGCTCCGAAACGTGACGAAATAAAGACAAAACACAACGGAATTCGTCCTAGTTTCCATTTGACATTTCACACGCTGGTAGATGGCGACACTCATTCGCAACATGGCCGCAAAACGTGATGCGGATTTGCAAGGATTCACATAGACACTGAAGCAAAACACACTGACGTCGACGAAGAAAAAGTGGCACGTGTCATGCGCTGCGCACCAACCTGAGTGGATGCCAATGCGCAGCTGCAGCGTCTCATTCGGCCGATGCCGGACCCGGAAGTGCTTCATGGCCTGCAACAGATGCAGGGACATGGAGGCCACCTCGCCGGCGTGGTTGTTGCCGTTGCGGATGGGCAGTCCACTGGCCACCATGTAGGCGTCGCCGATGGTCTCCACCTTGTACACGTCGTACTCCTCGATGATGCGGTCAAACAGCGTGTACAGGTCGTTGAGAAGATCCACCACCTACAACCAGAGTCGACGAGTGCTATACCGGTTCCACCGTGTTGTCGTATTACTTCGATAAGCTGCCCAGACTGTTTAATCTGTTAATGAATTATGTATATGATGATATGATGCGGCCTTTCTACCGATGGTACGCGTTCCCTCGCCGGCTAATGAATGTTATTCATTGTTTTCTCTTGCGCTGTTAACTGGATAGCAATTCAAATGAATAAATAGTGTCTACAAGACTGCGTGATGTATGTGTATGCAACTGTGCATGCTTTGATACCCGGTGAAATATATTATATTCTACGCTTTTATGTCAACATAATCCGTGGAAAACAGAAGAAAGGGACTGTTCTCTACCATCTAAGGTGTATTTGGAGGTTACCTGAATCTAATGTGTTTTTGGAAGTCACCTGAATCTAAGGTGTATTTGGAGGTTATCTGTATCTAAGGTGTATTTGGAGGTTACCTGTATCTAAGGTGTATTTTGAGGTTACCTGTATATAAGGTGTATTTGGGGGTTACCTGAATCGGTCTGCTCTCGGCTGACAGGGCCGTGAAGCCGACGACGTCACTGAAGTAGATGGACACGCTGTCGTAGTGCTCGGGAACAACGGACACGCCCCTGGTCAACTGGTCAGCCACCGTCCTGTAAGTGCACCACAGAATGTCACATTAACATAGTATGTTTGCAAAGTGTTCAAATCAAATAAGCCCTAATTTACGTTGTTGGCGTTAGTGTCTGCTGGTAGACCTCTTTTGCCAGAAGGGAATATATAACAACATTTGTATTATCCGATAGCGTCCTGTTAAATCGGACACGGTAATTTGAATTCGATTGCGGAGTGTTGAAAAAAGGTCAGACAATGGGAATCACTGCACTAGCCTATGCAAACGATCGAGTAGGACACCAACAATATAAAAGAAACAAACCATGGACGATACGGTCGGCGCCAGAATGACAATGTCAAGGTCGAAGATGGCACGGCACCTACCTGGGGAGCATGCGCAGCAGAAGTGCTTCAGTCTTCTTCTTCTCCTTCATCAGTTGCTTCGTTCGCTCGGCGACGATGTCCTCCAGGTTGTCAGCGTACTTCTCCATGATGGCCAGCATGTTGTCGAAGATGTTCGACCGCCTGCAAATAACGTTGTATTGTATAGTCAGTTATGTACCCACAGTCAGTTATATAGCCACATCCATGTATATACGTGACTAGAATTTTGCTGCACAGCTGCGCATGCATGATTTATGTCCACACGATATGTTATTCTTGACCATTGCCTGAGCAGCGTCACTTCCCATCCAATTTATGCCAGGTGGAAGGAGTTTTAAGTCGGTACAGAAATACATACAATATTTCCCGTTTTCATCGATTAAGCCCAACGCACACAAATTGATAATCTCTTCCGTGTTTAGTCGTTGTTGACCGATGAAAACAACGAACAAACACCTCGAGTAATACATTGGACGACGAGTACGTTAAACGTCGAGAGTTGATGCCTTGCCGTATCGACTAGTGTCACTTACATTCCCTTCTGCATCGGCTTCAGGCGCATGCGTATGAACCGGAAGTCGGGTCTGACTTCCGGGTCCTCATGCCAGCATTCCTGCATGCACCTGATGATAAACTCGGCACACTTGAGCTGGGTCGTGTCCGGTCGGACGAGTGAGCCGCCGGGTGGGTTCTTCAGGCGCTCGATGATCTCTGCAGAACGTCACCGTTTAAGTAGTGTGTCCAATCGGTCTTATTTACATCTTAATGCGTATTGTTTAATACATGTATGTGCATGTATGTATGACCACACTAGTAAGTTTAGATCATGTATTAATATTAATGTATTATATATATATATATATATATATATATATATATATATATATATATATATATATATATATATATATAACACACACTAGTAAGTTTAGATCATGTATTAATGTATTATATATATATATATATATATATATATAATATATAATATAGTATTAATGAATATTAATATATATATATATATATATATATATATATATATATATATATTATCACACTAGTAAGTTTAGATCATGTATATTATATATATATATATATATATATATATATATATATATATATATATATATATAATATATATATATATATTATATATATATATATATTATATATATATATATATATATATATATATATATATATATATATATATATATATCGCGTGTAATCAGTATTAGTGTAAGCTTAAAACATTTTACATATTAAATAATAATAATAAAATTATATTGTGTGAGGGTTTTTAATTCGAAATAAATGAAGATAATCTATGATATCCAATTAATTTATCACTAAGACAATTTTAAACATCCGTTGCTGCCACCGAGACTGTCTCCCAAGGGAATGTGATTGAGAGATTCGAACGGATAGCGCTGCTATTTCATAATGAACTGATAGCGCTGCTATTTCATAAAGGTTACTGATAACTTCTCCAAAGAAGAAAACCTAATAACGTCAAAACACCAGTTTTATAATTGGAATGTGTCGCGAGTTAGGCGCAGTCTATAAATCCAGGCCGTTGGAAATAGGAAATCACCATACAATGTACTGACTTCAATATTATCGACAAAAACTTGTTCTTAACATATCCACAGCAGTCGTTCGATGTGAATGCAATAATGCCAAGCGTACCTTTCGGGGAGAAGTGGGATGTTCCCCATGGACCAGCCCGCCCGTGGATCTCATACAGGATAATGCCGAATGAGTAGACGTCTCCCTTTTGGGTGGCAGTCGGAGTAGCCACGTGATTGCGCAGAAGCTCCGGGGCTTTCCACAGCCGCTCTGTGAAACGAAAACAATAACAATGAACGTCGTCCTACAATCACAGTTCCCTGTAACGTAAAGTGGTGTTGTTATTTGCTGAGCACACAAAGGAAGGTCGTCTTATGAACACACACTACGACTATAAGTTATCCGGAAATGGCGACGGGTATAATGACGCCACATGTACAGCGATAGTTGCAAAAACGCCAACGACAGCGATCATTACGCTGATGCGATCGGCGCGTGCTTTGACGGGCCGGTAAGCGGTTATAAAGTTTGTTTTCACAATAACTTGTCAGCGCCGCGACACCCGATACTATAATAATATTTTATGCGGAGTTGATTAAAAAACGCGCCGCAGGAAGTGTCATTAACCGCTTAGGAAGTTGACACCGGTAGGCGGCATTGGGGGGCAATCTAACGGAAAATTGTAACAGCGCGTCGCTCGTGTGTTCCGCTCTACTCACTCTCGTAATACTCCTCCGTCAGGTACACCTGTGAGTCGGGCGCGCAGAACTGGTGCAGGCCGAAGTCGGCGATCTGTACGACCCAGCGGCTGTCCACGAGACAATTGGACGAGCGCAGTTTGCCGTGGAACATGATCGGGCTGACGTGTAGATAGATCATTCCCTGTGTCCACAGAAAGACATGATGCGTTAAAGTTGAACCTCGCGTGCGTGTGGGTGTGGGTGTGGGTGTGGGTGTGGGTGTGGGTGTGGGTGTGGGTGTGGGTGTGGGTGTGGGTGTGGGTGTGGGTGTGGGTGTGGGTGTGGGTGTGGGTGTGGGTGTGGGTGTGGGTGTGGGGTGTGGTGGTGTGTGTGTGCGTGCGTGCGTGCGTGCGTGCGTGCGTGCGTGTGTGTATGTGTGTGTATGTGTGTGTGTATGTATATATATATATATATATATATATATATATATATATATATATTTATATATGTGTGTGTGTGTGTGTGTGTGTGTGTGTGTGTGTGTGTGTGTGTGTGTGTGTGTGTGTGTGTGTGTGTGTGTGTGTGTGTGTGTGTGTGTGTGTGTAATCTGTGTATGCGCGCGCGTGTATGTGCGTATGTATGTGTGAGTGTGTGCGTGTTTGAATGCGCGCGCATGTGTGTGTGTGTTTGAGTTTGAGTACATGAGTGCCTATGTGTGCGTGCGAGCGTGCGTGTGTGCCTGTGTATGTATGTGTTGTGGACTCTCACACCCTCACTTTAGCGCCGTAGCCCCATTCAAAGACTCGGTGTCTGCGGTTAAGTGGCCTTAGAGCACTACCTTGATTATGTCTGACACCAGCGAGGCAATCAACATGTTGTCCAGGTTGAGGTCGTCGTTCTCCAGTATGTCCTGCCAACAGAGATAACATCTTCACAGTCCCGTGGGCGTGTGTTCGTACTGTAAACAAGCTGAGACAATGACAACTTTCTCACCGTTATAAGCAGCTTAAATTATAGAGTAAAAGAGGCGTGTATAGCTACCAACTTTAAGATCACTAACGACACGAGGGCGGTAGCGGAACTTGTCATAACAGTAATTGTCACGCGGGTATGGTCAGTCCAACTATGGCGACATTTTCCCGATTTCACCGCTTCCGACCTGTTGGCTGGGTTTTGCAGAGGATTATAAATAAGCCGCCAACGGTCTATACATAGATTTCCTTCTTTCGTCAAGTGACAAATTAATCAATATACCTAGCGCACACGCAACACACTTCGGGGATGTCTTAACGGGCACTTCAAAGGGCAGTGGTTCGCCTGTGGTTTCCGGCGTCTGTATATTTAAACTCATCACATGGACACCGCAGACGAAAACGTCCCGTTGTATTAACGTTGTATATACTAATTATGGAATTATTTTATTGTGCAATGTTTCATCTAAATATTATATCGACTAGACGTGCAACATTAAAACTGGAACTGACGACGTCGTTCTGGTGCCGATCCCAACATGGCGGTCTGCTTTACTCAACCGGTGGCGACACGCAGCGGGTAAGTGTTGTCCTCCAGGAGGGGGCAGAGTGAGGTTAGTCATCGACTGGACTCACCTTGAGACTGCCGCGCGAGCAGAACTGTTTGATGATGCAGATGTTGGGCGGGTCGATGCATGCTCCGATGAAGCGGTTGAGGTTGTCGTGTGTGATCTCCTTCATCTGAAGCAGCTCCTTCTTCACGGCTCGGTTGATCTCCACGTGCCTCTTGCGCAGATGCTTCACGGCGACCGTCGTGCCTTTGTACGTGACGAACGTGATGTAGGGACGACGGTCCTTTTTGTCCCGGCCTCCCCCGCCGCCGACGGGAAGGTGACCAAGATGGCTGCCGTAGACCTTGCGCTGTTCGGTGCAAACACGAATTTGGTCAAACTCCACAACAATTTAGTTAGGCCTAATCTGGTCGTTGGTTTTACGTGTTTACACTTTCAAACAGTGCCGCTGTTATTTTGCTTTGCCATTCCAGCTACCCATAATTCGAACATTATGAATCGATTGTCAAAACTGTTGCTCTCAATCCCAAAATCAAATTTAACTGAGACGGTTAAATTGCAAGATGTCTGACGACAGTACACCGAAATGATTGAATTGACGTAACGGACTTAGTAGCCTATTCTTATTGAAATACCATAGCAGGTGACTGAACGTAAATATATAATTTATATAAAACGTATCAGGTTTAGTCCCTGCGAGACAAACAACATGCCCGGTAACGATCGATTTTTCATACTAGAAATTTTTTAACGTTTAACGTTTGTGGGTTATGTCATTTACATATATTAGTAATTATTTATATCACTTATTTATTATGGTTGTTTTAGTATGTTATATTGGTCATTTATGTCAATGTCTGTCATGTGTATGTCAAGGACCACAATGGAAATAAGTGCGTACACTTTTTGTGTTATCCGAATATTTAAATGTAACCTTGTATATATATATATATATATATATATATATATATATATATATATATATATATATATATATATAAGGTAATAATATATATAAAAAAAAATATATATATATATATTATGCATATGTGTATATTAAATATATCAATCAATCAATATTTGTGACGCAATTGTTGCAGGCGAGTCTGACCGGTGATTCGGTTATTGCAGAAATAAATTAATCATGATAAACCTTAAGCGATACGTGAGTTTATGAAAGCAAACCTTCGTTTTCTCGGACATGGTCAGATCGCTGTCCGGGTCTTGCTGAAGAAGTTCCTTGTACTCGATTTTCCAAAGCAGACTGGCCAGTCTCTGCTCGTAGATGTAATGTCTGCAAGGACAAAAACAACACCTTTAGACAGACCGTCAATTACGGAGCATGCATCTTCGTGTAATTACGTCGCTATTATTCATACGTGACAACTTAAGTCAGTGGACTTACAAAACAATTATGCTCGTCCATAGTCATTACAGACTGACCATCCGTTCCGGGTAACAATTTCACCAAGCCATTTTTCCTGCAGCCATGTAATTATGGGCTCATTTGTAGTTGAACTGGTCCTGCACGGACCTAATACCTTGTGACTTTCACGAGCATGCCTTGCAGGAATAGTTAAAGAGTTTCACGCAGACTGCTAATTCCGCACGACTGGCGCTCGTCTGGTTTTTAGATTTTTTGCAGTCAGCTAATTCCGCTCTCGACTTTCCAGACAGCGTCCTGTCGCTCGTTGATGCAGCAAATGGAATGTAATCGCTGTTCTTACGATCCGGCTTCAGTCTATGTTGGCCTAGATGTAATGCTGGTTAACAAAGCTAATCGGGGGTTGGTGGTTATTGGCAAACCGTCAGCGCAGACATACGCGTGCTTCAGCTGCGTTGCCAGTCGACAGTCACATAATCGTTTCCCCTTTTAGAACTGCGCACGTGCAGTCGCACATGATGCCACTTCCGGTTTGACAAGAACCAGCTGCCGAAGCTGCAAGTTTGCAATCTGTTTCAAAACGTTGTAAGTTTGTCAGTCGATCGATTAAAAAGACGGATGTTTCATTCCAACGAACCGTTCAAAACAACACGGCAAAAACCGCTCGATGATCGACCAGACTTCAATGATGTCTCTGGCGATTCGTGTAGCCTCTTAATCGCTTAAATTAGCAGGTTATGGCAGAACACACGTCCTTGAATTTTTGCGTTCAAACTGACTGCTGTGCCACTTCCAAGAAGCCGTTGTTAGTTCGCGATACTGACTCTGGGACGTTGAGCTCCTGTGCTCAAATTAACGCCGATTGCCTTCAAGCTCAATTTGTGTCCAATCGTTCCAGTGTCACAGGTTGTCTCGCATTGCGGCACTTTGTGGTGGAGCCAATAGCAACGTCGTCACGTGACGACCTTTCGCCTTCACAAAGTGTATCCGCCGCTCTGATCAATAAGACTAAGTTTGTTTTCTTTCTGAATTAGCAAGACAAACGGTTGCATCAAAATTTAGTTATTAGTAAAACGTTATAATATAGGTAAACAATTTTTGTTTAATGTTGCATTAGGTTGCTTTACATCTAATCGTACTCTGCTGTGTGATATGCCCCATAAAAATAGACCATTATACAGTAGTTGTCCTAATGAAATAATGAATTCTCCTGTATGGTTTCTTGACACAGTTCCGTGCGGTGAGTTGCCTACGCCGATTATGGTGTACTGTTTCACATTAATGTTCCCTGGGCGACCAACACTCCATACTATTACAACCGCCGCGACCATGTCCGCCCCACAATTTATAATAGTGTCCGAACGGCGAAGATTTCACCGTGACACCGGAAGTGATCGCGAAATAATCATGTGTGCAAATATTGCGGTCGGCGACACAGGACTGACGGTTGTGAACAGTCCCCAGCGCGTGTAGATGTAGGGACTCCTTCGTTTGGGAATGGCGGCTCGAATTACGTTAATTGCCGTGAGACGGTCGCCACTAATGAAGTTGTCGAGTGTTCCCCCTGGCGCCGGTGACGCCTGCTTCGTCCCACTTCTGGGATCTGCGGGTCGCAAGCTCGTCCCACCGCAAGCATTCAGTCGGTCAATGATCCACGCCAAGTCTCGGCGCCTTTCAACTATATCGGTCGCAAGAGATTGACGCTTTAGTGTCTTCATCTTTTCACGCCGGTCGCACATAAATGTCGTTATCTGCCGCGCGAGAACCCGCGGCGAGATTATCTCACGCTGCCGGGATTTTAGTTTTTATTAGCTCTTCGTGACTATATGTGACTCATCTCCCATGACAATCTTTGTTCGGTTCATCGGCGTATGGAGAGAAAATTTACAAACAGAATGCAGTGACTCTAATCGTCCTGGCCAAACGTTTCTTGCTATTGTTTCATTTCGAAAACTCATGTCGTTATTTATTATCGTGTTCTTGCTCAGATGGTCGCTTATTCATATCCAAGTTCTTCAGGAATACGCCGATGGCATCGTAAAAAACTGTATTTCTGTATGTGCTTCATGTGGGCAAATGCTACAAAATGTTACAAACGACGCGGTTCTGGAAGAAATGGTGCGTCATTTTCATTCCCATTTGTGGAATGCATTTTTTGCGCGCGGGTCATGAAAAACCCCTTTCCCACTGACATCCTGCTGAGGCACGTGGCACCGGGTGTGAACCCCAGACGGAGTATGGTATTTGGGTTAACCCCCGACGTGACCTAATCCATTCGACGCACGAAAGGTCCCGGAGTTAACTGTTCGCGCCGTCATTCGAACCACAATCGGAAACGCTATACGCGGATATAATGTCAGCAGTATGAGTTTTTCCTAATCCGCCGCTAATTAGTTGGATTATTTTTCGCAGCATTCCGAGTCCGGCATTTCTTATCGCGCCGCCGAGCCACATTGTTAAGTTCGCGGTCGTGGCGCTAAGTAATGTGATTGCGAATAGACGTTGACTTCGCGTTGATTATATAAGGAGACCCCGACTTGTTTACGGCTGACACGATTATGTGATCGGGCTAAACCACCGACGTAACAGCCCATCTCTCTTCGTAGGCGTTGTGTTTTGTCTTGTCCTGATAAAAGGAGAACGCGTGAGGACGTGCGCCGTTTATTGCCTCTCTACGGAGATTCGTTGCGACTAGGAAGTGGAGAACTCAACACGGCTGCGTGCGCAACATTTGTCGTCATATACCGGAAGGCACTGTTACATAACGCCGCCAGTTCCGGAACTGTTAAAACGCTGATCGGAAGCTCTTGTTGATCTCCTCGTTTTTGTTTGAAATTCCGGGGAGAGGCTGGCCTCTGTTACTGGGTCTCTGGTTATTTTCATTTACTCCCATCCCACTGTTCTTGCCCTGCTCCCTTTCCCTCTCATTCTCCACTCCTCTTGCAATCATTCACACCTCTCATTTCACAATGCTCCCATCGTGTTTTGATTATATACTTGCGCCAACCCGTAGTACCGCACTCTTATGCGAACACATGACCCCGACAGGCCTTACGCAAATACACAGAGTGCGATTAATTTGCTGTTCATATACCATGAATAATGACAACTCCTCTCTCGTAACATGACGTCGACTTTCCTACCTGATGACGAAGGTTGTAGCGATGACAATGATGCACAGCGATACGGTGCAGATGAGGAGCGTCGGCCAGTCTGCAACGAAGCGGAAAACACATATACAGAACAGTGACAGAAAAGGTTAATTGCACATCATGTATCATACACGCCTCATGGTCCGGACTTTTGATGTCGACGTCTTGTATTTGCATGACGCGATATCGTCATCGATTCGGCAGACGGCAGGTAACTGGTCTACGGAGACGCCAGCCGTAAACAGTCGGAAGACGTGATTAAAGCATACCGTTCAGTAATGATTGTATTGTCCTTGACCCGTTTATGTGTTTTCGTTTTGCGATACATTCTGTTGGAGTAACTTCACCCGATAAGACATACAGAACGGTCACGTGACTCTCAGCGTGTTACGTAAAAATGGTTCCACGGGTAGTCATTATCACATTCTTAACAGCAAGTTTACTCATAACCGCAGTCCAACCATTTGACATAGATCTACACATAATTACGACTGTGTCACATTGGTTTTACTGCATGTCCCCACAACCTGATTTCAACGAGCCTACAACGACACTTTCTGATATGGATAACAATGGCCGTACCCATTTGAAACTTGCACTTGGATCCGTCAAAACCGCAGTCTGGTTCGTCCCTCGGCACCTTGCCACCGACCCAGTTGACCGCCGTGTCCACCATGTATGTCTGGAGGAGGGAACAACAACACGGTGTCAGTTATATTCATTCAACTGCCCACACGTTACGATATGGCAGGCCGTCATATTGCCACACTTGCATCACATCAATATGTGTACCATGCTACATAATGTGTTCATTTACTGAAATGTGCAGACAAAGTCTTGAGCACGCGCACGCGAGCGCCAACGCACTCACGCACACACATACTCATGCACGCAAACATGCATACACACGCACGCACGCACCACGTACGCACGCACGCACGCACGCACACACACACACACACACACACACACACACACACACACACACACACAGAGAGAGAGAGAGGGGAGAGAGGGAGAGAGAAAGAGAGAGAGATAGATAGAGAGACAAATAGACCTACAGACAGGCAGGCAGGCAGGCAGGCAGACAGACAGACAGACAGACAGACAGACAGACAGACAGACAGACAGACAGACAGACAGACAGACAGACAGACAGACAGACAGACAGACAGACAGACAGACAGACAGACAGACAGACAGACAGACAGACGGATAGCCCGACAGATAGACAGACAGACAGACAAACAGACAGATAAACAGGCGGACAGACCGACAACAGACAGACAGAGACAGAGTAAACAGAGAGACAGAGCAAGAAAGGGAGAGAACGTGACAGAGAAACAGAAAGAGCGAGAAAGAGCTACAAAAGGGCGTCAGCAATGCAATGTTATTGAGGACTTACTGGAATCATGAGGCCATCAGAACTGAAGTGACCGATTGGTTTGAGCGACTCTCCGAAGTCGACCTCCGTGTCGTCCTGTAGAGCGACGACCGTGTAGTTGGCTTCGGCATCGCCGTTCTCGTCGATGTACATCGAGTAGCCCTGGATACCTGCGTGAGGAGAACATCTCTACTGTGGACACCCTCGATACAATCAATCGACGACGATGTTAATACATATGGCTGATTATACAACAGCTGAATTTTAAGGTAAACACGACTGACACGTTACGGGAGTTTCAAACGTGTATCACTCGGCAATTATGAGTGGTGACGGTTCCAAGAGAGTAAGCACCAGCGTAAAGCTGGCAAGTCATCCGTTATCACATAGAAGGCACATTGGTACGTAGTTTGGGCAATTAGAAAACCCCTTGTGGAACAAACAATAATATTACAGAATGACAAAAGGAAGACAATATGACCGATGGATGCGGGAAGATATCAGAAGACGTTGGTCAGCAACGGAGGAACAACACCGACGTAGAGCCAGTGGATGGGCGGCAGAGGCGGACAGCTGAAGTTGGATAAGTCGCTTGCGCAGTCCAACCGTGACAACGCGACGTGGAGAGAAGAGACATGCGCGAAAAGGTCAAACATAGTTATAGTTAAGCTTACTCTTGTATGTTCTGCCGATCACCTTCTCGATGATGGCCGTGCCGTTGCGGATGTTGCCTCCTTCCTGCAGCACCTCGTCCAAGGCATGGGCGTACAGGTTGACAGCGTCGTACAGATAGGCGGCGTAGATGGGCACCTGCGAACAACACGACCACGGCGTGAAGCAAAGCAACCCAGAGCGTAGCACGAACGTATTACTGCGCTTCCAACTAAACGAAATATTTAACATATATTGTTGACACGTTAATGCCGCTAAGAATGTTATCTTAGTCACCGAGAGGTGGAACGAAACTGTATTTTGTAAGAACATTTTCTCGGCTCACATTGCGGCGTATGGTGAAATACGACACAACTAAATGCGTTCGAATTGTGACTGTTTATAGAACGGACGGTGTCTAGAAAGGCTCACCGTACGAGATAACTGCTTAATTGGAACAAGATTGATGTGCCCGTTACTTACCGTTCTTTGTTATACGCCCGTACATTGGTAAAAGGAACAGGGACGTGCATTAATTTAAAATATTTACTTTCGATAAACCGATATAGCTTCCCTTCTCGCCCGCATGACGTCTATAAAGCTGGTTGCCTCAGATTACAATCTTGTTTGATCTTGCCAGATCTATATTCGGCACAACATGTAAACATGCTCAAATGTAGATCGCGTGACACATGAAGAGAAGTACCCAATTATTGAATGCCATGTGTATGGGTATAAACAAAGACCTTCCCTCTGTCAGTATGTGAATGACACATCCCAAATCAAGTATGATAAATTCGTGAACAGATTGTCATCCACAATGTTTAGGAGTGACCTGCTGAAAAAATAGTGGGATGCCTGAGTGGCCCAAAACAGATGGGGACAGGAAATTGGCACCAAAATGCAGATGGTAGATGATATGTTATTAGACGTACCGGAGGTTTGAAGCTCGGGAATGGCGGCATGGGGGCGTTGAAGGGCGCCTCCGTCGAGTACGTCGCCGTCTTGTCGATGAATTCCTCGTAGTGTGGATTGGTCGGCTGCGTCGGCAACAGCATGAGCACCGGGCGGAAGGCGTCCACCATGCACTGCAGCACTTCCGGTTCGATGTCTGTCGGGTAATGACATTTGATAAGTATCATGGCGACGCTAAAAGTCACGAATACATGAGCGTGTTCTGTTAACGAGCACTGATCGAGTGAGTGAATGCAGGCGTACTGCTGCGTCTACTGATTACTGATACTACTACAAGATTTGTGTCAAATCTTAATGACCATCCGTCATGTTTTGTGAATCATATGAAACATAAATGCAAAATTCAATTCAACTACCTGGAAATGTTGACGGTTACGTAACTTGAACACGATTAGATTCAGTATCGCTTAGACAAATATAATTTGAACATGTTTAGATTCAGTATCGCTTAGACAAACATAACTTGAACATGTTTAGAATCAGTGTCGTACAGACAGCGAGTCTGTGTGCTAGTATGGCCCGTAAAGGCTCTTACAGTTCTTGAAGTACTCGAGTTTTGCCTCCGGGTCGAATGGTTTCTCCTCCACTGCGATCACAACGTACTCCCCTTTGTCGTTCAGCCCTTTGAGTCGCATGGCTCGGACGAAGTCGACGAGAGCGTCAGAATCACCGAGGAACACGTAGACTGGAGAAACGAGAGAGAGAGGTTGGCATTACGACGCTGTGCCGGTGACTCATTGTAAATGAACACTCCCACGCCAATATCGGATTTAATGTGGTTCTGTCATTAAACAGAGAGTGACATTTACCATCCAAAGTGGTAAAACGTACAAAGAGTTCAGAGTTGAATGTGTAAAGATTTTAACCATTGTATAAAGAGTAAACCTCTGTGTCAAGGACTGGTTCTGCTTCTCCTTTCATCATATCTCCTAAATTAAGATGTTATATTATTATTATTATTAGTAGTAGTAGTAGTAGTAGTAGTAGTAGTAGTAGTAGTAGTAGTAGAGTAGTAGTAGTAGTAGTAGTTGTTGTGTGTTGTTGTAGTAGTAGTAGTTGTTGTTGTTGTTGTAATAGTAGTAGTAGTAGTGTAATGTAGTCAGAGCAGTTGCAGAGAAGTCATGTTAGTGTTGTTGTTGAGTAGCAGTAGTAGTAGCTGTAGTAATGCTGAGTAGAGCAGTCACAGAGAGTAACGTAGTCAGCAGAGTGATGAGTAAGAGTAGTCAGAGCAGTAGGACTGCTAGCAGTAGCAGTAGAGTAGAAAGCAGTAGCAGAGAGAGTAGTAGAAGATAGAGAGTAGTGAAGTAGTAGCAGTAGCAGTAGCAGCAGTAGAGCAGTAGTAGAGTAGTAGAGTAAGTAGAGTAGTAGAGTAGTAATAGTAGTAGTAGAGAGTAGTAGTAGTAGTAGTAGTAGTAATAGTAATAAGTAGTAGTAGTAGTAGTAGTAGTAATAGTAGTAGAGTAGTAGTAGTAGTAGTAGTAGTAATAGTAGTAGTAGTAGTAGTATATAGTAGTAGTAGTAGTAGTAGTAAGTATAGTAGTAGTAGTAGTAGTAATAGTAGTAGACAGTAGTAGTAGTAGTAGTAAGTAGTAGTAGTAGTAGTAGTAAGTAGTAGTAGTAGTAGTAATAGTAGTAGTAGTAGTAGTAGTAGTAATAGATTTTGTTGTTGTTGTTACTGCTGCTGCTGTTGTCGCAGCAGCAGCAGCAGCAGCGGCAGCAGCAGTAGTAGTAGCTGTTGTTGTAGTAGAAAGGTTCACTTTTATTCACTCACCAAACTAGTAAAATATAAAAAGAATAATTTAGCTTTAACTCCAAAACCTGCGCATGTCGTAAGTGTATTTGATCACCCTTGATCCCGTCACACTGTTTGTTTTGTAACATTCCGAGCAGAGACTCGTTTGTTCGTGTGAAGAAGAACGCAGCGTTTGGCGCGTGTCTACCAATTCTACTCCTAAACGAAATTGCAACGTGTATGCACTATTTCCATCGCCGACGTGTGTAGATGGTGTAAACACACGATGGCTAAAGCAAAATATGTTACACTTCGGCCTACACGGCGACCATCCAACGCCATCGAGTGTTCCCGGTCTCCGGTGACTCGTGCGTTACACTGGCTTACTATGTTGCGCACCGCCTGCGGCCCAACCCAACGATCACTGGACGCCCTCAACCCGCGAATCAACGATCCTACAACCTTCCCAGCATCTGAGGATTCCGTCGATTCGGGTGTTGTAGACGGCGCGTTCGGTGCTCGAGGTGTGGTCTACGGGCTCAGTGCGAGATCGCCGCTCGGCGAAGTATCAATCCGGTCGAGTATCACCGTCTTGTCAGATGAACGGTTTTAGTTTGCGGGACGGCGCAGATACCGCTATCGTTCCCGGAAGGACGGAAATGATATAAGCGATTGCGCAGGTGTTTAGATGCCCCCAGGCGACCGAACTCACATGAAGACAATAGCGATAGTGGCGTAATCAAAGGAAAGTGGCATATAGCGGCTAAATTACGTTCCCTACTTAATACCGTGCCGGTAGCGTGTGTTCTTTTACGTTACGTCAACCGCATTCGATACGATAGTCGTGCTATATAAATACATACATAACCGATTACAGAGACTACTTGTTTTTACGCAATGTTGGACAAACTAAACAAATATTTTATATTTACTGATTTGGCAGGATGGACTCACAGGGTGCCATCAATGTTTGGTCTGATCCTTAAGGATGTACACTGTTTATGTCTTTTTGTGGGTAATTCATATCGCATGGGTTCTATAGTAGTGGGTGCTTCATTGTGAGACGAACGGGTGATCCTGACCTAGCGACGAGTTTTCTATCACGTAGAACGGAAGGAGTTGTGATTATTAATGGCGGACATTCACGAGAAGAACCGACGTGAGCCGATGGATGAACGGCGCGAGAGACAACTGTAATCGAATCACCAGAGCGACGTGAAGCACCTCTTAAGTGTCATCAATACGAAGACTTGCACGACGCGTTTGTGACTTTGGCTTTTACCAAATGAAACTCTCAATCCAGCCGACATTGACACACTAATGCCCTCGCAATGGATGCCGTAACCGGATTATTTCGATGACTTTGCGACACAGTAGAGTGGACATTTCACGATTTAAGCATTTAGTAGAGGTCGCGCACTGCATTGTTTCGTCGGAAATGATTGACTGTTTGATTGACGACGACGTACATAATAGGGAAATCATCCGAGTACCGTGTTGGTTAAGACCTAAAGAAATTTTGGCGCGGATTCGTTTAGAAACACGTTTGTGGCGACAGGCTTACGTTTAGACAATACTGTGTCTGTCATAAAATAAGGGAGGGATATTGACGAGAAAGAGTCAACACTACAAGTACTGTTTTGTTAATTGTTGTATCAATTTATTTCACATTATGTGCGTTGTTTATCATATTTTAAAGGGAAATTATCGTGACAGTTACACCGCCGTATACGGTGTGTCAAATAAGTGTATCCTGATAAAAACAAATGAAAAGAGCGTCAACATTGAAGTCAATATAACTAGGTTGGACATATGCTTAGAATAGAAGAAGGCAGCCACAGCCTGGCTGTCCTAACACGGACACTAGAAGGGCATCGGAAAGTGTATCGCCTTGTGACGACTACATTGATAAAGATCAAACGTGAAATGGTGTGGAGGATGAAGACTGGAAGAGGAGAGGTTGTGAGAGTGAGACAGGAGACAGGAGTCTGGTTAACGGGGACCGGAGACGACAAGTGTGCAGGACACTACTCACTTCTCGTTGACTTGTACGTGTTGTCCACCAGCGTTTCCATGTGCTTCTTCGCGATGTACGGATGCTCGAAGGTGACCACTTCGTTGATCGTAATACCGTTCTTCTCCGCTAGGGTCTGTCGGAGTAAAGATGTTTGTTAGATTTTGGAGAGAAAAAAATAATACCCCCTTTTCTGTATTAAAATCATCAGAAACATTCATTAATGTCATGCCTAACTACTTATTCGATCACATTCTTTGAGACTCGTTTCGTTTATTCAAAGTAGACTTATCGTAGTAAATGTACCGACATGTTAAACTGGTTGTATGACACAAACTAGTTTCTTTCAATAATTCCACATCACATACTAGCAATGATATTGTTATTTTCTAGTGATTGACATGTATTCTGAGTCTGAATATAAAAGCTCTTCTATATTTGTCTATCATGACATTTTATTTATAAATTACACATAGCCTTATCGTGTTTTCAGCTTTGTTGCGAGACAGCTTGTCAAAACGTCATCGATAAACCAGATGACTTCACGACCCGTTTCCACCGGCATGTGTGTCTTAGTCATACCGCGTGCTCTAATCCGACAGCCAATCGACAGGCGAGTGACATGTCGGTGACCAATCACCGTGCGCGTGACATATACCTGCAGCGTGCTCGCCGCCTCCAGCCAATTGGCGCAGTTGCCGACGACGACTGTGAATCGCTTCCACCCGTAATGGGACACAAGGGAGATGACGGACTTGGAGACTTTCGACGTTGACGGGATCGTTCGGGCAAACGTCGGGTACAGAACCTTGTTCGAGACGGCGGAGTCGCGACATTTCTGAAACAGTTGAAAACACCATCATGTAACAAATGTCTTTCAAAATCCTCGAAAGTCAGATTGTGAACAAAGTGGAGTTCGGTGCTACACAGCTATCGCTGAATGCCTGCCAATAGTTGATGTCAGAGGTTGAATCTGACATCAGCTTTGATTCTATTATGATTAGTCGCAACATTTACTGTATCACATGTAATATTGCAAACTTCCCCATAGCGTTTATTTAAACAATGTGTGTGTATTTATTAAGAACTGCTAAAGAGTGTTTAGGGACGTGCTTGTTATATATCTGCTTCAGTTTTTAATGTTATTTCTATATAATGACATCTGGTTATGTACAATGTCGCTTATAGTATATGTGATGTGATGCCTTTTCTGTATTGGTTTGGAGGTTTTCCGTAGCGACAGATGCGTTCACTGGGCGCCCGTGGGAATATATCCCGACTGGTGTTTCCGTGAACAATGTAGACGTGGGTGTAGAACAAGTCCTCAGCCCGGCCCAGGTCCGTCCAGGGCCGGGCGAACTGGCCACGACGGGTCATGCATGCTGCCTGATGCTCGTGATGTAGCGAAGCGTACACGCACGCTCGCTCGCACGTACATTCAGGGGTCTGACGGAGAACTTTGTGTGGTCCGGTTGTTAATCCTTTGTGTGAAAGTATCAAACAATTAGTATTTTGGGTGGTCCTCCCGTGGCCACAACTTTATCGAGTGCGAATCACCCGAAGCGTATCGAGTCGGTACGTTCGCTGATCAGATACAATGCTCGACGTCACGAGGACTGGGAAGGTTGAAACGCATAAGAGCGCTGCGCTTCTGTACGGGACCTAATAGTTGATTTCCGTCGATTGTACAGCAGATGCGTCGCGGCGATCGCTTAAAGAGGGTATTATTATGTAACGTACGCGTACGGGCGCCGTATCGGGAAACCGTTTGACATCACTTCCGAATAAATTATGCGCAGTTAACACGTCAGTCGACGTCAGTGCCCTTTTATCGCCGCCGTTACACAACGTTTTCTCTGAGGCCCCGGGCCTACAACGCTGACCCGCGATCGGCTGGACGATAGGCCCCGGGGGATGTGTTCCTATTTGATCCGAGCACAAAGCCGGACGACTGTACGGGGCAGTCCGGGCGACGAGAGCGATAGGAGACTGTCGCTGCGGGCTCTGCTCTTGGATCTCATCGACGTGTATGTTGTGGTTCGCGTCGTGTCGCGAGTGGGTTGTGTTTATGTAATCCTGTCGTCTCAGGCGCGTCTACCCGCCACACGCGGTCCCCACCGGTCCGTGTGTCGCGATATCTGTCACCTTCCCCGCTTTCGTCCGTCGCAGTTCAACAAAGATCATCCCGCATAACCGCCCATACGTCGTAAACAGCCGGTGGCCAATCGCAGACACAGTGACTGGCCGAGTATGATTCACTATGTGTGTACATAATGTGATATCTCGAAAAAGCTGCGTGACCACTCCCAAGGAAGGATCCGGAGGCACCTTGCGTCAAAGCGTACATTAGCGAACGTCTATTTCAGTCGGCGGTCTGCCAGACACGTGTTATCGGTGTGCATTATTAAACGCGACAGGCGTTTTCGCGAACGCGAATTCACGCGCAACATATAGAACCTATACACCACGAGAACGAATATCGACCGACGCACGTAGACTGTCGGATTGCTAGCTGGTGTGTGTGTGTTGTGTGTGTGTGTGTGTGTGTGTGTGTGTGTGTGTGTGTGTGTGTGTGTGTGTGTGTGTGTGTGTGTGTGTGTGTGTGTGTGTGTGTGTGTGTGTGTGTGTGTGTGTGTGTGTGTGTGTGTGTGTGTGTGTGTGTGTGTGTGTGTGTGTGTGTGTGTGTGTGTGTTTGTGTGTCGGTGGTGTGTATGTTGGTGTCGTTATTGTTGTTATTGTAATTGCTTTTGTTGCTGCTGCACCACAGTGGTCTTTATTGTTATACTGCTGTCGTTGCTACGTTGTTAATATAAATAGTATTGAATGTTTTGCTGCTGTTGATATTTTGATTCAGGATTCATTTCATTGTTGCAGTTCTTACACTTATGTCGGTGTGGTCATTGTTGTGTTGAACCATTTCTTTTGATACTGTTGGTGTTGTTGTTGTTGTTGTTGTTGTTGTTAGTGTTAGTGTTAGTGTCGCAATAGTTATAGCATGGGAACAACAACAATGATAACGACGTCGATATTGCCGACAATAACAACTACAAAAGCAACAACGACAATGTCGACATCGAAAATAACGACAACAAATAACATTATAACACCATTTACATCATCGTTACCGTTACAACGACACTGTGACCGGGGAAGGGAAGCTATGCTGTGGCGGTACTTACGTAGGCGACCATGGGCAGGTTCCAGGCGGCCGCGACCCTCGCCTCCGTTGCACACGTCTCGTCGGGCCCGATGAAGGCGACTGTCTTGTTGAAGTACTGCTTCGTCATGCCTCGGATCGACGTCAGCGTGTCGGCCTTGTTGTCGACGAGCACGTAGTCGAGTCTGTGTCCGGCCAGCACCCTCTTGTTCGAGTTGATATGTTTGAGCGCGTAGATCAGGGCGCCGACAAAGTACTTACTCTGTCCCTTGTTGCCGCTGAGCGCCGGCAGAAAGCCGAGCGTGAAGTTTTTGGCATCGGCCACGCTGAAGACAGCGGCAAGAAGCACCGCTGTAGCCGCCAGAGCCGACACGGCGTGTCTCGTCCTCATGGCTGAAGCGGTTCTGTGTTGAACGGAGACATACACGGGAGGCGCTCGGCGAGCCGGCATGTATCCCCGTCCGCCGATGAGATCTGGCCTCGTTGTCAGCGGAGACTGAGTCTGGTCGCAAGCAGCTTGGTCGGTGGCTTCAGCTAGGAAGTGATCGCTCGCTCGAGTGAGCCTGAAACAACAGCGACAAAAAGCCTTCATTAGTGTCGGGAGCTGTTTTAGCGAGCCGCGCGCACGGACGGTCTAATTGAGTCCCGGGCTGCCCGGCCGAGTGACGGAGAGCGTGTGTGCGCCTTCATTCGGCACCGCCACAGACCCGGCAAAGAAGTGACCAGCGGACGCATGTCCCCGTCTGGACACGGACCTCGGTGTCTTCTCGTTAGCTACGAACGACTGTCATTTTCGCGGACACGGACTGCATTAATGACGGGCACACTCGAGAGGAGTTAAAAGATAATCACGGTTTAACTGTATAGTAATTTCCCGCTTTCCAGTCGACCTAGTTCGAGTAATTAGTTGTCGATGTCGTCTTGACCGCCAGAGATTGTTTGCAGCGCTGCCAGCCGCATGTTAACACGGCTCTTCGACGGTGACATACGCGGATGAACCACCGTCTGCGCCTAGCGCGTTTTCTGCCCTTGTGCGCGTAGCTCTCGGAATTAATATTGCATAAAGTACGAATTGCTGCGATGTCTACAAATAGCCGACTGTTTACGTTCAATAATGTGGCCGCCCATAATAGCGACCTTCAACTGGCAAGCACGCTTCGCTTCCCGGCTCGCGGAGAAGTCAAGCGTCGTCGGTTACTGACGAGTAACTCGTGTCAATCGTCAATGTCGCCTCTGTTTTGGGACGACGACTGTTGCTAACGAGTCGTCTAGCTGTCAGTGTATCGGGTTAGGTGCAGTTGCCCTTCCCTGCATACGTCTTCAGCACAATCGACGTGTTGTTAGTCGTAAAAATCAAATTAACTTAACTGGTGGTTAATTAACTCCTCAAGTACACGACTTCTGTACTCGAACCTGTTAGGTTTTAAGGTCAAATGAGACAAGAGGTCAATCATGCGGCGTCCATAAACGGGAACTCTGTTGAACTTTAAATAGCTAGTTTGCTCAAAGGGGTCATGACCCCCGTTATGGTTCTTTAATGGTTATGTTAATCTAGTGACGGTTAATGTGATTGACCTAGATGTGTGTGATTGTAAGGGCATGTGGGACTGAACCTAAATATTTAATTTTGTTATATCCCTGTTTAGAATACACAGAATGTCATCATCTTGTTGCCACTGGAATCATTTTAATGTGGTGTGTAAGAAACCAGTATTAACGAAATACAAAACGTAATTTCAAGGTACACGGTGAATAATAAACACTTTTGGTAAAGTGGGTCTTTTGAAACGACCCCCTTCTAGATCGGTCAGCTATAAAATTAGAAACGTTATCACACAAAGATTATTTGGGAATTTTCCTAAACAAACAGAAGTAAACAAGTATGGTATCCAACAATTGTGTGTGTGAGTGTGTGTGTGTGTGTGTGTGTGTGTGTGTGTGTGTGTGTGTGTGTGTGTGTGTGTGTGTGTGTGTGTATGTCTGTGTGTGTGTGGGGTGTGTGTGTGTGTGTGTGTGTGTGTGTGTGTGTGTGTGTGTGTGTGTGTGTGTGTGTGTGTGTGTGTGTGTGTGTGTGTGTGTGTTTGTCTCTGTGTGTGTGTGTGTTGTGTGTGTGTGTGTGTGTGTGTGTGTGTGTGTGTGTGTGTGTGTGTGTGTGTGTGTGTCTGTGTGTCTGTGTGTCTGTGTGTCTGTCTGTGTGTGTGCTGTGTGAGTGTGTGTGTGTGTGTGTGTGTGTGTGTGTGTGTGTGTGTGTGTGTGTTGTGTGATGTGTGTGTTGTGTGTGTGTGTGTGTGTGTGTGTGTGTGTGTGTGTGTTGTGTGTGTGTGTGTGTGTGTGTGTGTGTGTGTGTGTGTGTGTGTGTGTGTGTGTGTGTGTGTGTGTGTGTGTGTGTGTGTGTGTGTGTGTGTGTGTGTGTGTGTGCGTGTGTGTGATTGTGGTGTGTGTGTCTGTCTGTGTGTGTGTGTGTGTCTGTGTGTGTGTGTGCGTGTGCGTGGTGCGTGCGTGTGTGTGCGTGTGTGTGGGTGTCTGTGTGTGTCTGTGTGGGTGTCTGTGTGTGTCTGTTGTGTGTGTGTGTGTGTGTGTGTGTGTGTGTGTTGTCTGTGTGTCTGTGTGTGCTGTGTGTTTGTGTGTGTTTGTGTGTGTGTGTCTGTCTGTCTGTGTGTATGTATGTGTGTGTGTGTGTATGTGTGTGTGTGTGTGTGTGTGTGTGTGTGTGTGTATGTGTGTGTGTGTGTGTGTGTGTGTGTGTGTGTGTGTGTGTGTTGTCTGTGTGCTGTGTGTCTGTGGGTTGTGTGTCTGTGTGTGTGTGTGTGTGTGTGTGTGTGTGTGTGCTGTGTGCGTGTGTGTGTGTCTGTGTGTGTGTGTGTCGTGTGTGTGTGTGTGTGTGTGTGTGTGTGTGTGTGTTGTGTGTGTGTGTGTGTGTGTGTGTGTGTGTGTGTGTGTGTGTGTGTGTGTGTGTGTGTGTGTGTGTGTGTGTGTGTGTGTGTGTGCGTCCGTGTGTGTATGCCTTATAGCCTTATGTATATATATATATATAAGCAACTTTATAGATTTCCATTTGCATGTAGGTTAATTATTACTTGATGTGAAGATACAGCCACCATTTCTGACTGTACTGTTTACAATAAACAATATAGTAATAGTTTTGTAAATATTTCAATATGAAACATGAAAAATGTCATATATATATATATATATATATATATATATATATATATATATATATATATATATATTAGTCATACAGTGAGAATACATTGGCTTTGCTTAGAAGCAACTATCACAAATGATTTTGTTTTGTTTACTCATACATAACGTACAATCTAACGTACAACTAATTCGCCCATTTCTTTGAATCAGTTGTCCTGATCTTGCTTTTGTTTACATCTGTATAACGGTCAATCTGTTATTTTTAAAAAACGCCTTGCACCTGACGACCTGAGTGGTCGAAAACACCGATTATCGTGAATGAATCGGTAAAACTCTGAGCTAGAGTACAACACGGTTACATGTCAATGGGTTAGTCTGCAGACTCTTATCAATAGTTGTCTGGAGTAACGTATATATGTCGTTTGTTTATGGCTATCGAAGCTTGCTGACAAAATGGGGTAAACAGTAAAGCGAATTTATGTTTCCGCACTGGTCGTTGGTAAGCGACTGAATCAATGAATTAACGCATTTAACAATATATTCGGGAAAACAGTTTCTTGACTAGTGATTTAAACACATGTTGAAATAGGCCAATAAATCCGATCGTCATCACACTGAAGGATGTAAGTGGTCATTCTGTATAATAATGTTGTGTAATACAAAAGAAGAAAACAAAGCAATATCCTTTCGCCATTATTATGCAGGATGCTCGCATTTCATCTCTCGTCAGACGTATTTATAGAAAGCGAAATTAACTAACTTCACTTGGAGAACTATGCGAACTTTTTTTTCAATACCACAATTCCACCGTTGTCTGTTCCGGTGTGATCCTGTCTACACATGCGCGAACTGTACCGACGCCAAGTGAAACAACTGACCACAGTCCGAAGATGACCTAGCAGAGTCAGACGCAATGTGACTGGTTACACATCCCCACAAATGGGTTTGTCAGCCCTGATTGTTCAACACATCCGCACCGACGTCGACTCGCAATGATGTAATGATTCATTGTTAGTCCTACCGTTGACACATGTCGGAAGTTCATCAAACGAAAATCCAGTAGCCCCCGTAATGCCATTGTGGTTACTATTTTCGGCATTAATGTGAACAATGCGACGTCCGTCAGTCGATTGTGCAATCCCACTGTTGGGTCTGTAATTGACAGTCGCCATGTTATACGAATGTTGTATATCTACGCGGGTACGTCAACTGTCACCTTCGTGGTTATTCGGTTTGGCAGATGGGCGGGAGAAGGTCGTTTATAAACACGTCAAAGTCGACGTAATTGTACACACTGATTCGGGTAACCAACAGTAGAATAAAGTACCTTAATTGTGTCAGCCGACATAGTGAACACAAATGACCAGCCTATTAATAGCAATATGCACATAGTTGGCCCTATTC
>JAODUO010000085.1:337500-352500 GCA_025642075.2 Ridgeia piscesae | reverse complement strand
CAAACGCGCTCGCGAAGAAGTCAGTTTTTACCGTAGCTCGTAACGAATTTCGTCACGTTTAAAATAGGAACACTTTTTGCCGACTCACCCAGCAACTGATACACGACAAGATGGAAGATGTTTTGTTGTCCCGGTACAACAACAAACCCGCAGCCTCTTTCGCTTGCGTGTGTTGTCATGCGCTAGGTGAAGCGAGACAACTCACGCTAGAAAGATTGTCATCGAGGCACAATATAGTTATAGTACTTAGACAATTGTAACAGGTTCATCTGAGATGATAGAGTGAAGCGCTCCTGCGTACGCCAGCGATGCGTGCTTGATGCGTGATTTCAACCCCGCCAGAAGTGAACCGCTACATGTCGCATCACCAAAACAAAGCCCCTTTCTTTTGTAAAAACACACAAACACCTTACACGAACACAACTACGACGTGTCTGTATCGTCCACATTTCGTTGTAATTATGACAATCGAAGAAAAGCGATACTCACTTGTGCGTGTGACGCGATCTTTCGGTATAAGACTCTCTCTCTCCCTCTCTTGCTTGCTCGCTCGCTCTCTATCGATAGTGTCTGCACGAGAGTCGTGTGCCAATAGACGCCAGTCAGCGTTAGTGTCCCGTTATATACGGTCGCATTGGCGGACTCGCTATGCGCCAGTGGCAATGGGTGCAGCGGACAGCGCTTATATAACGGACATGCTTGGCGACGGCGTCGTCTCTGTCGTCGACGGTGGCGGCGCTACGGCATGCTCTTTCGCTCTCGCTCGCTCCCTCTTGCCTCCGGCCTTTGGCGGGAATCGATTGCACGGTTCGAGCGTGCCCAATACCGAACAATTACGTGCTTCGATAGGTCCGTCGCTCGAAGACGCGATTTACATAAAGGGGCGTTACCTCGATCACGGCGTGTACGCACCCCGTACGTCACACACGTCCGTCAAGGGGGCAACCGAAGTCACCAGGCCCCTGCGCGACGATTCGTTTGCGACGGACGATACTAGCGGTTGTTAATTAAGTTTCTCGGCGGTCAGTTCACGCCGACAATACACTCAGATACGCTCTCATTAAATTACTCCAACTCTAGGGCTACACGATATGATGAAACGTTTGTGTTAATGATATCACGACGTAAGAACCGCAAAGCCACTAACGTCAGATTGAGTCCCAGAATAATAAACTAAGAATCAACGAAACGTCGGCTGAATTCGTTAATGCGAGAGCCGAGTATTCGGGTGTTTGATGCGGGGTCTGTCGGATCCGAACAGTCGATTATCTCCGACGGCCGATCGACTGGATCTGCTGCGTCCGTCTACATGCCGTAGCACGCGTTTGAGTCGTTGGTGTTGTCATCGTGACCTGACACTGGTGCACGTGAGATAATAGAGCCACGTTTATATCTACGACGATAAGGTTGTGACGTCTTAAATGGGTCTGAATGGTGATCGTTTCGGCGACGATCGAATGGCGTGACTAGACATGTCTTTATCGAGTACGTGGTCAAACGCGTGTAAGTTTTTATCTAATGTTGTCAACCACGCACTTGCGTGTGCACGTTACACAGAATATCACACATAATACCTAACCCGCACAATTACTATGAATGCTAGAAATACGAATGGAATACGACCACAATCCAATAGAATTCGGAAATTAGCGTTTTAGTTAAACGTTGATTAAACAATTTAATGATGGCAAATAATATTATAAAACCAATGCGAATTTGCATCGTGTTGACGCTACCAAAGTTGCAGACACCGGCTGAAATCAATCCGGTGGGATATACAATATGAGTTAAGGAGCAGGGGTTTTGATGATTACGATGGCCCGTGCAGCCATACCATCTGTGAGTGGGTGAGTGGGTGAGTGAGTGAATGAGTGAGTGAGTGAGTGAGTGGGTGAGTGTGAGTGTGAGTGTGAGTGTTTGAGTGTTTGAGTGAGTGAGTGGGTGAGGGTGAGTGGGTGAGTGGGTGAGTGGGTGTGGGTGAGTGGGTGAGTGGGTGAGTGGGTGAGTGGGTGAGTGGGTGAGTGGGTGAGTGGGTGAGTGGGTGAGTGGGTTGTGGGGTGAGTGGGTGAGTGGGTGAATGGTGAATGAGTGGGTGAGTGGGTGAGTGGGTGAGTGGGTGAGTGGGTGAGTGGGTGAGTGGGTGAGTGGGTGAGTGAGTGGGTGAGTGGGAGAGTGGGTGAGTGGGTGAGTGGGTGAATAGGTGAGTGTTTGAGTGAGTGAGTGAGTGAGTGAGTGAGTGAGTGGGTGAGTGTTTGAGTGAGTGAGTGAGTGAGTGGGTGGGTGGGTGGGGTGAGTGGTGGTGGTGGTGGTGGTGGTGGTGGTGGTGGTGGTGGTGGTGAGTGAGTGAGTGAGTGAGTGAGTGAGTGAGTGTGTATGCGGGCGTGTGTTTTTATGACTAGTTGCTCTAATGAGTCGTCTACACACACGGACTGTGCCACATTTACGGGTCTCACGCCCCAATTACTAGCTCAAAACCCTCGAACACAGCTGCTCGTTGCGACCACGCTAAATGCCAACGTCATCACGGGCAATTAAAGTCGTTACGCCATTATCACAATGATGATCGCTGATAACCGCACAGCGATTACCGTTGGCCTATTCCATGATATTGTTACAGCCGATTTTTCGCAACAACGTACGACGGAAAAGGTCGCCAATACTACAATGTTTACTAGAAATGGGCGCGTACGTTGACGTCGAGTCCCACCGTGATTCACTGGACTTCAGCCTCGATAAATTAACGTCAACTCCGTCGTCATAATTGCGCCCTCTTGGACAATTTGTGGACATGCGGAATTCTGTTGTTGGGCAGTCCGTATCGAATACTTGCATTTGTGTGCCTAATCATCCACAACGCCCAGTCGCGTGCTTCACCGCTGTCCACTACTGATAACAACTACTCGATTACGGCCAATCACGCAAATGTGTCAGTTCTGGCGATTTTTGTTTTGTGTTGTCCCATCTGAGCACGAGGACACCCAGACAATTCGTAGCACTCGTCCACGACGGGAAATGTGACTTCGCTAGCATGCGTGGACATGCCGAACAAAACAAGCGTATGAGGATTGGCGTAATTGCTGCTGTACAGCAAAACACCATTAGTCATCACTGCAAACGGAAGTCTAGATACACAAGTGAGATTTTGTATTGAGCAGACCAGTACAACGTGCGACTCATGTACGCCTTTTACTTGGAATCAGTTATCCATGTCTTGATTTCTGTTTACACCTTTACGAATTGTAGTTTCACACATATTTCTCGGGATGACTCGTTTGCTCGTAAACATCAATTAAAATAACGTAAATAACAACGTTTACCACGGGTAGCGAGCTCGATGTTTTGTATTCTACTCGACCGATATCAAATTACAAATTTGCCACCAGCACCCAGCTGTAACCATGCGAGGGGTCGGCGTGGTAGCGCAAGGCCACGGCCGAATACTTCTGCTGCAATCCACCGCGCGTCATAGAACGACGAAACGACGGGACTCGACTGTGGAGATCGGAACACCTTTTGTGACGTCATACGTTTGATCGCATCCCCGTGCGTGACTTGCAATCGCGTACGATCATCCTGATTACGTGTACATTCAGCAGACATGTTACAGTCAACCAGCAATACTGTGACAACACTGATTTCAACATATTGACAAAATCAGCCGTCGGCCATTTCGGCACCAGCGACAACGACAAAAACACATTATCTGTTACGGGGCAATCAGAGAGCGACGCTGGGTGCGTGCTAGTGACGACCGTACGGGGCTTATGTAAACACGACAATTGATGCCAGCGGTAATATGGATCATAATGTTATCTGGGTCAGTCGAGTGGAGGCTCGCCCAGAAATCGTTCGATTTCCGGAATTTTCCAAATGCCATAATTTATTAATGGGAAATAAAAAGCTATATTCTCACCTACGCACATAAAAGAGTTAATACGAATTAACGATTTACAACTACAATCAACATTTTCACGTCAATGGTTTTCTAACAAATACTAACAAAATGTCCGCGCTGACACATTGTTCAAGGCGCATCGGCTTGACAAATAAGCACCGAGTTGTGACGTGGGTCCCGCATTCCTATTTGTGCCCGACTGCCAGCTCGTGCATTGATTTTGCATATTCGTTTCGATCCTGAAGCTGACCTACACTTGGACGTCTGTTACAAGGCCACAGCGTGCACCGTGTGATCGCAGCGGTTATTGCGAGTCTACGATCAGTCTACGAGTCTACGGTAAGAAAGTATCTATAAAATACTAACAAACTGTTGGCTGAAACCTGATTATGTATTCCCAGATCGTCGGCCGTCTACGTGAGAAGAGTAGCAACTCCTGACGCCAGTCTTCATGAAAATAGCGCTGCTTACACCATTTAAAGAACACGCACAATGGATGGTTTTTTTAAAAATCAAAACGCCGTAATGACCTTATGAAGTATGTTAAATGTTATCTTCCTAATAGTTCTTGTCTGCTAGATAATTGCGATGTTTCGTCGTGACTAAGATCTGCCCTTAAAGACAATACGTCGCGCTCCTGGTTATAGCAATCGTTATATGGTTATAGCAGCGTCGCCACCAATGGGCCCGTATTCTCCTAAGAATTACGAACTTCTTAGCGCGATTTCTGCGTAACAAATACGTAAAAACTGCGTAATTTGCAAAAGTTGCCTGGTATGAGGATACTCATTAAGCGCGAACGCAATTATAAACGGTCCGTGTTGAGACTAACGCCAGCTTCACAGCGACGCCGCTACCAAAGTACGACTCCTTGCACAAATACCGGATGTTTAATTGTTCACTGTCGATATCCTTTAAATAACGAGTCTTCAACAAAGTTGGTCTAGTTAACTATTTGTATAATATGCTAAGTTGTAGTTGCAAATGGGTAGTTTTTACTATCATTTTTACATTACCTTTAGATTCTCTTTGAGTTAATGACCCTACAGCCATTGGTCATTACTCCCTAAAGTAAATTGACGATTGACGCGTGAATATTTTCTAGCATTCTGCATGGGATATTTAATAAAGTTACTCTATTACTCTATGCTTTATAATAGCTTAGATATGCTATGAAATTACCCTCTTGCTGTGTGTCAGTAGATGGAATGGAACCGAGCACAATCAGATCACACCCGACGTGCTGTGCGTGGTGGGTGATAGACGCGGAATGGGGGTAAGTTAAGTATATGTTTAAACTACCCCCAACGTGCACACGCACGCACACTAACGTCTGGTCTAGACGCGCCCAGACATCGCACGCAATGCGTTCATACCGGAGACACGCGTTCGAATTAGAAAAACAATTTCCATAAAACACAACTAATTGTCTGCGTAAGTTATATAACTCGCGTCTACCCCTGCGTCTGCAGTACTCTGTACGACACCTTTGACGTAAACAAGCGATTCCCATAACATCGAACTAATTGTCTGTAAGCGATAGTGCGTGCGAGTTTATTTCCGAGGCCGGTTCGTCTCCAGTCTGCGTCGCTGTCTTGTTTGTGAGGTTACGGGCAAAACGAATTCAATCTGGATCCTTCGCTGAGCGCTTCCATTACCTGGGGTAGTTGGCAATGGCCAACCGCGCCAGGCCTTCTTCTACACTAATTACCCTTATCTAGTTGACCCTTTACCTTAACCAACCCCCGTACGCTCCATCGACCCACCCAATCACGGGGGTGCACGCGACGGTGCAAGGTATGCCATCAAATGTGTAAACCCCTTCTCGCCGCTATTATATGGCACAGGTGAAAGGTCTGATTGCTGCTATCAAAACACCACGTTATGTAGTATATAATTATTATATGATAATGATAGTAATGCTAATAGTGATAATGATGATAATAACAATATAATTATAATAGTGATAATAAAGATAATAAAGGCAATAATGATAATTATTATCAGCTAATTATATTCGAGTAGAACATTTAAAAATAAATCTATAAAAACAAACTATATCAACCAAAAGGGTGGTTCATAGAAAGGTTACCTCTTAGATTAGATCAGAGGACATTACGAAACACAAATGTTATAGGGAGGGTAGACTGCGTGTCTTATGTATGCTTGGCGTGAAGCATTTCGTTTTCCCCTGTGTGACAATCGGCAAAAAACTAGCAGAGAAGAACAATCGGACATCAGTAATGTCGGCATCTGTCTTTTTACTAGCTAACGAGAAAACAAAATCAGAACATTTTCATTAAACGTTTCACAAATAACTCTAAGTATACTGATGTGAATTAATGAACAATCAAAGACCATTGTGGTGAGGCACACACAGTGACTATTGTGCTTCTGTCTCGGTAAATTGGGTCCACTGTTAGGTCGACAGTTGGACGCGGGTCGGTCTACATGTTTGATCTAACTGACCGGCTCTAACTGACCCTGTTGTCCGAGCACCTGCTAAACAAAGTGCACTATATCTGCTAACCACAGTGTACTATATCTGCTAAACAAAGTGCACTATATCTGCTAAACAAAATGCACTATATCTGCTAGCCACAGTGTACTATATCGAGCGAGCGCGAAGACCAAAAGAAACTGCCAATGCATGCATTTTGCAGCACCACAGTCGCCAGGTCGTCGCACCCCAGTCCCTTCTTACGTCACGTGTTTTCGCTCCGTCATTTCAAAGCGGCGCTGCTCAGTCGCGCCTCTCTCGTGGGTGTAGGATGGCTCACAAGCACTAGGAGATGTGAACGTCCAGACGCATTAAAGTTACAGCCAACAGTCAGTCAACACCGCCCGTAGAGGTCACCTGACACCGGCCAGTGGTCAATTCACTTCCGCCAAAGAGATTCATACATAGACCCCCTATCTAAGACCATGTTGATGAAACTAGTCTTAGCACCGACGTTGTGCATTATACCAGTACTTCATGGTAGACAAGTTGTAATGAACTGATCATGGATAGGTATTATTATAATATGTAATATGTAATATACAATATACAATATACAGTATACAGTATACAGTATACAGTATACAGTATACAGTATACAATATACAATATACAATATTATATATATATATATATATATATATATATATATATATATATATATATATAATCATAGAAATAATTATATATATATATATATATATATATATATATATTAATATATAATTAATATATATAATGTATTATATATATAATTATATATATAATATATATATATATATGTACATATATATATTATATTTATAAATACATGTATGTATTTTATGTGTATAATATATATAATGTGATATTAAAAACTTTTCACACATATGTAATAATAATTATATGTATGTATATGATATGTATATTATATGTATATGTATATGTATAGTATATGTATATGAATGTATATGTATATGTATATGTATATGTATATGTATATGTATATGTATATGTATATGTTAAAATGTTATATGTATATGTATATGAATATTATATATTTATATATATATATATATATATATATGTATATATATATATATATATATATATATATATATATACATACATTATCATACATACGTATATATATATATACTCCCACGTCACGCTCGGCCGTACAACTCGTCCGTAGCAGGCGGCAAGCTCGCGGCCGTTTTCCTGTTAGACGAACAATCGCATCGATGCACCTATCGTGCGGGACGACCGACGCGTCACGCTTCGGTTATTATAGCCGTGACATTAGTGTGTTTACCTTTCTTTTTTGTTATAGTATTGATATTTCAACCTAACGTAGGCACTGCTATGTTTGGTTCGGCCTGACATGCCAATACTCTGGCGCTTTGTCGGCGACGTCGTGTAGCGTATTGCATACATGACGTCGCTCTGGATCAACGACAGCCTACGTATCTCAGTCGCATTGGTCGATCCACGTGTGTGTGTTTATCGACCGCTCCATCGAAAGGAAGTCAAAGACTTGGCTTCTGTCGGTGGTGACAAGCGCAGAAAACACGACGACAAGACAGCTGCCGATTGACCTTCTCACTCGCCATCCGCCGCGCATCTCCCGATCCCATTACAAGGAGACACGCTGACACGCTGACACTCACCTGCGGACGATCGTCTTGCCGCAACGGGTCCGGACAGCTCCCGTCGTCGTCTGCCTCTCGCGCTGGCGGCTTCCCGGGCGGTCGACGTGACCTGACCGAGGTCCGTTGAGTGGTGTTGCTAGCACTGAGAACATGACCAGGACGCGGCACGCGGCCGCCCGACCAACGCCATCTGGGCGACTCTTCGTGCCAAAATAGAACGTGCACCCACTCGCGATCCGCATCGAGATTACAGCGAACCGAAGACCCGATGGCCCAGGTACGCCGTGCACACCGGGGCTGCCTCACGGACGCCGCGACGGACCAAACGCGGGGAACAATGGCTACGAAACAACGACGCCAGACTGCCAGATGCACTCATTATACCATCTGCGTCAGTAGCACCATCGTCTGTGCGGGCACGCGCATTTCTGATAATTTATCAACGCCTTCAAACAAAGCCTAGTGGATTAGTATTAAACACGTGAATCAGTATTTGAAACTGGCCTGCTTTATGGACAGAAACAACGACTACCATACAAAGTATGGAGGAACATTGCGACTACCGCATACAACACTCGGCATCTCTTTCACACAACACGTGGTGAAAAGATAGCCTATGTCTACAAGAAAGTATTACAGCGAGTCCAATTTGCAGCCGCTGTTTCAGAAAGAAATGACCTGGGAGCGTGTTATTTGGCAACCAAAGCGCGGTCAGAGACCATACACCAGACTTACTAATAATACTAATATCTGAATTTGGAATAACATCTCATGGAGGTCGTGAGGGTTCAAAAACTCCAGACATGAAAGGCGACGTGTTGAAACTTTCACGCGATGTTCACGCGACGTTCACGCGACGTTCACGCGACGTTCACGCGACGTTCACGCGACTCCTCATTATCTCGATGAAGACGCTCGTCGTGGTTAATATCACCGCGGCGGTGGACGACGTTCGTTGACCTGGGGCGGGTCTCTCGATGTCTCGCCGGCCGGAGAGCGAGGGACGATTGGGTGTAGTCGTTGCCTTCTCGCCGTGGCGTATGGTGGCGGCGTCTGGGCAGCGGTTGACAGCTGATGTACAGCCGGGAGTTCGAATGTCAACGCAAATTGCCCGTCGATTGTTACCACCGAGGCCGAACATATAACGGCGGCAAATAATTACTGCTAAATAAACGCGCCCAGCACACGGGATGACTACTGAATAGACAGCTGAACGGCACCTGATTAGAAAAACGTTTCGATGCAAATACCGCGTATTGAATATCGTCTGGCTGGGAGTGTGTTTTACCCACATTGAATAGTGATTGGCAGGGGTCACACGTCTGGCTGCCGGCTCGCGCACGTTACACAACTTTCGCTATATACGTGCGTGCATCACTTGTGGAAAGTTTTTACCATTCAGCAAAAACTTTCCCGACACTGTCACGTGACTCAGCGGAGGAACACGCAAGGCAGTTTTTAAGGTGAAATTCTGACTGTTGTTCTGAGACCGACAGAGGGAATCATAAACCCACTGGCGACGTAAACACGAAGGACAGACTCGGGTTGCATCCCAGATGTATCCTCCCGAAAAGACACGGAGCTTGAGAGCCGTGGATCTCTGGCGGAAGCCAATACGTCTGTTGTCAACACGTTTCTCAGAAGCGGATGATTTTCTGGCAGTGTCTGAATTGGTATCGCATTGTGCCGATCGGGTGAAGGTTTCTACCAAAAAAATCAAATGTTCTCCACATTCATTGCGAAGAACGCCAAACGGTTCGCGAACGCGAAATCAGCGCATGTTACCTCAAATTGCAGTTAGGAAGTTATGAGAAAAGGCAAATAGTTATGAACGTTCTGAATGCGTTGCTGCAATTTAGCGGATTACTGGCGGACAGCTTCTGCCTAGGTGACGCGCGTGACCGGCACGACTTGCATAAGGTGTGCCACTGTAATAAAAATGTCATGAATGAACGGTAGAACGAACAAACGAAACAGTTTGAAACATCCAGTCAACGGTGAACAATAGTAGATATTTGACCATATGTTTAATATTAACCTCCTCTGAGTTCCGGTAAACGGTATATCTACTATACATTTTTAATTATATTCCATTACGAACTAGTCACGATGATATCATTACTGACATTCGTGTGATAATTATGTCTTACTATACATATCGCACGACCTAAAGTATTTCGGAGAATCACATTTATTTCGCAAACAAGTATATCCATAAAGGATATTTCAATATTTCCTTGTATACATATTGCTCTCAAGTGTGCGATGTTAATGCGAGTGTATAGACCATACCAGTGACACGTACGACGTAAGCGCTACTGACGTAATAAAGCTTAGGAATGTTTCCACTGTGTTACTAGAATAGTTTTAATAACCTGCAGGCGAGAGATTTGTGGCTGTCTTTTTGAGGCGATAAAGATAAGACAGGGAAGTACGGAGGAGGCAATTCGTGAGCGAATCCCGGGATCCATTAGATTCACGCTTGGCCTTGAATGGATTTAGCTGCAGGGTTCAAAACAAATGTCAGACATTGGTCGTGCCTTCTATGCCGCCCCTTGCCAAGAAACCAACAGATTCGGAGGTTTGAATAGTGGATAGGACAACAAACACACACCAAACTGTCTTATTATCTGCTAAAACGTATTGTTTTCATAAAACTTCAGAACACACGGAATAACCGCGACACAACGAATCCACTAAGATTTTTGTATATGCAAGAGTGTAGATTTAACAACCCCAAGGGACCATTTCATTAACGTTGTAAGACCACATAAACCCGATTTTGCACTTTAAAATAACTTTTCATCCTTAGCAGTGATCTTGAATAAATCCCTAAAATTTGTCATCGCCATGACGCGCCAGCACGATAATTTCTCTGTGGTATCATAGAGATAGTATCATCGGTTGTAGTCAAAGAACACTTGCGTTTTGAGAAGAAGAAAAAACTCATTCAGTTTAACAACGGTTTAATGATGAGTTTTTACTAACATCTTAGTGAAACCATCCCCTGATGTCGAATTTAGCAGTCGACGATATCCATCGGCCAGTGCGTAAAAAGAATAGTCTGCGCGTTCTAGCGTCTCTCTAGCCCCATAGATGGCGTGAAATGGTGCCGACGATACCGGTTCACAGTGCGTTCAATTAACGCCAATATCGCAACACTTGTTCCCCGCTACGCCGCCGGCAAACCGACAACGAATCCAGCCGATTAAAGGCGGGAGAGTACCGCCTCGTTCTGACACGCAGCGCCGCCATGTTGTCTCGACGACGACCCGCCATGCGGGAGAGAATATTTCACCAGCATCTCCGTCTGCCGCGCAGCTTGGAGCATCGCACGCCGACCGCTGGTGCCTCGTTCCGTGTCACGGCTATGCCACGAGACTTGACGCTAATTGCCGATGACGTTCACTTGTTGTAGGTGTGCTGTTTTACGGGTGTAATGAGCACGGACATATATTCGTAGGTGTGTTTCGCTGCGCTAATCGGTGTTAATGTTAATTAGAACGCCAGCCATGCAACAGGCAACCGTAACAAGTCGGAGTGACAAGCGCGTTGTGTGGCGATCCAGTGCAAAGGTTTACCTTTTCCCAAACGTTTTGTCATGTTTAACTACGTGTTTAACACTATTGCAAACATTGAAAGCAAGTGAGCAAAAAAGGCAGTGGCATATCGAAACTTCAGAACAACCAGTTGAATATTTTGCAAATGTCTGCCAGGGCGGAGATTTAAAACCGCGACAGATTGGACGGGGGTGGCCGTGAGATTGCAATGTCCGACCCGTCGATTCCACTTTCGAAACTTGGTCAATAACGTTTCATATAATTTTGGCAGTGACTTGGTGTCTATGGTCTTTATTATCTGTAATCCATCGTCATCGAATTAACCCAATTCGAAGATGCTATAAGGTGTGAAAATATTGATAGAAGAGGAAGACAAGAAAGAAGCGCAAGATGTATGTGCTACATTGATACATCATCACCAAGTACCATCTGCTTAATTGACTGTCCATTAAGCTGACATGGTGACATGATTGACGTAGCGACTCCACAGCTGTGCAGCTGCAATGTAACAACAGCGCAGCTGTTACGGCTGCAACGTAACAACACTACGGTTGTTGTAACGTTTTCCAGGTCAGTCGGTAAGAGAGGTAACTCTACATTGACGTAACACTGTCGACGAGCAGCGGGTAAATGAATGGCCGTTGTACGCTGTAACAACGTGATAAACCTCGTTCTAATATACTGCACACAATGCTTTAATATATATATATATATATATATATATATATATATATATATATATATATATATATATATATATATTATTAATATATATATATATATATATATATATATATATATATATATATATATATATATATGTATGTGTGTATATATGTTTTGTGTATATATATATATATATATATATATATATATATATATATATATATATATATATATATATATATATATATATATATATATATATATATATATATGTATATATATATATTATATATATATACATATATACACATACATATCATATAAAACATACATACATACATACATACATACATACATACATACATACATACATACATACATACATACATACATACATACATACATACATACATACATACATACATACATACATACATATTTCAACATAATTTGTGATCATTATATTTTACTTCCGTTTCTTTTTTCACTTTCGTACCATTCTGCTGACAAGTACCATACTACCTAATCCCTGTTGATGGAGATAATTGCCGAGGAATTGTGACAGATACGTTGTAAAGTAATTATTGACTTTGGACTTGGGATATCAAAACAAGAACCTATAAGTCGTTGATGTGAGGGACTTACATCTGTACGCAATACTAAATCGTTTTACAAAATGGTTATTACTGTAAAATACATAACGTGTCGTGACGAAACAATGCCAGCGAATCCTGCTGTAATCACATAAAATATAAAGTAAAAGAAAAACTGTGGATTTCCACACGCGATTAATCCAAGCGGGTTCCCATTAGTGAGATCAGAACGAACTTACACACAAGACGCGTAGTTGAACCGGCCGAACTGCATTTTTTCTGAAACTATTGCTGGGTGGTCAGTGCGATTTTACCGGGATCCGGTAATCTGTTTGACCCGAAGCGACGTGGTCAACAGGAATTCTCGTGCTGTAACGCGATTTTGGTCACTGAAGCGCCTTCCGCCAATGACCGCTAATCGTACCGAGAGGTTATCAGTTAGCGTCGGTCCAGCGTGGTCAATACAAAGCTAAATACTCCGGTGAGTTGACTAATTCGCGCGCCACACATCACGGTGTTTGCCCTCTCGGGTAATTGTGGCTATCCGCGGAATGTTGACCTCATTGCGGGCCCAGTGTTTTCTTCGAGCGTGTTATCGTGACGTAGTACGCTCACCCGCCAACGGGCCAGTCGTGGACCGCTCGTTCATAATTCTATCTTTTACGGTATCTGTAATAATCTCGTTGAAAACGGCACTGCTCCAAGTTTTTACGCCGATTTTGCGGCGCCAAAACAGGTTGGTTGGTTTGTGAGCAATCTTTCAATGAGACGAATCAAAGCACTTTTACGTGTAAATAACCTAGTCTTTATATAACCCCGGTTCTTATTATTCGCAAAGCTGCCTTATCGATCTATCCCTAAGAGCGTTTCCCTTATGCAATTTGCCTACATTCTTTCTACAGATTTTATTGAATTTGCTATAGCCTATATTATGTTATTCGATGGTTTGTTTTGGTTTTGGTTTTTTTGTTTTGTGTGGGTTGTTTGGTTGTTGTTTGTGTTGTTTTTTGTGTGTTTTGTTGTTTGTTGTTTTTGGTTTTTGGTTGTGTTGGTGTGTGTGTTTGGGGGGTTGTGTGTGTGTGTTGTGTTGTGTGTGTGTGTGTGTGTGTGTGTGTGTGTTGTGTGTGTTTTGTTGTGTGTGTTGTGTGTGTGTGTGTGTGTGTGTGTCTGTGTGTGTGTGTGTGTGTGTGTGTGTGTTTTGTGTTGTTGTGTGTGTGTGTGTGTGTCTGTTTGTGTTGTGTGTGTGTGTGTGTGTGTGTGTGTGTGTGTGTGTGTGTGTGTGTGTGTGTTGTGTGTTGTGTGTTGTGTGTGTGTGTGTGTGTGTGTGTCTTTTGTGTGTGTGTGTGTGTGTGTGTGTGTGTGTGTGTGTTGTGTGTGTGTGTGTGTGTTGTGTGTGTGTGTGTGTGTTGTGTGTGTGTGTGTGTGTGTGTGTTTGTGTGTGTTGTGTGTCTGTGTGTGTGTGTGTGTGTTTGTGTTGTGTGTGTGTGTGTTTTGTGTGTGTGTTGTGTGTGTGTGTGTGTGTGTGTGTGTGTGTGTGTGTGTTGTTGTGTTGTGTGTGTGTGTGTGTGTGTGTGTGTGTGTGTGTGTGTCTGTTTTTTTTGTGTTGTGTGTGGTTTTGTTTTTTTTTTTTTTTTTTTTTTTTTTTTTGTTGTTGTTTGTTTTTGTATGTTGTTGTTTTTTTTTAATATATATATATATATATATAATATATAATATAATATTATTATATATATAATATATTATATATTATTATATATATATATATATTTTGATGCTGCGTGGATGGGGGTAGTCCAAAACAGAAACATGATTGATGATGCAACCACAGAAATACATCTTTACTACACGGGTGACGTCACAAGACACATATCGATTTTTCCTGCTGTCGAGTTTGTAACATAGCAGACCTCGGGTCTTGTAATGTATTCTAAAAGTAAAGTCATTACACTAACACTAATCAAATAATCATTAATTTCGCCTAGACGGCACCGCGCATGAGGCAATGTACGTCGGTTCCACTCACTATGCTCTCCCGCACTCCTCCCTCGTTGTCCGTGGGTACCGTCGGTCTTCAGACATCCCTGCGCGCGGCGAGGGTCGATGCACGGTTGGTTGTCGGTGTTCGAGTCGACGCAGGTGGTTTAGTGTTCATCAA
>JAODUO010000085.1:322500-332500 GCA_025642075.2 Ridgeia piscesae | reverse complement strand
AAGATGAACGCCATAAACAATAATCAAAATACTGATAATGGCAGTTCTGACTTTGTAGGATATTCCGAGGTATTCATTCAAACTAAACTATGTCTTCTATGCACGTTACAAGTTCATGCATAAACAACTATGACTGGTCGCTGTCACTATTTTAAAATTAGTTATGCAAAATGTTTTCGGAAATGATCTTAGAGCGGGGCATTTCTTGTTGCCATTTCGAAGATCATAATGGTGACACTCGGTGACAGATCGCAAAATCAAACTCAGTACCTTCAAATTGAATTTTTTTAAAGGTACCTGTCCACTTTCCCAAAATAATTCACTAGAACTTTATACAAGCACATTTCCGATCTTTCCAACCATATTATTAAGCAATTTGTCACGAACATGCAGGTGTCAACGTTATTGCATCAGCATGCGCCAGATCCACGCAAATCATGATTTCCTGCAACCTCGACATTGTTTATTTTCTACCGATAACCACAAGACGGGCGCACGACTAAGTACCGTCATCTCACAGACGGGGCGTGACGCCGGCAGTGTTCCATATCCGCCCATTTCAATAACCTACAAGGCTAGTGAGCGATGGACAAGACGATAGGCGACAGCGTGAGTGCGACAGACGTGTGCAGCCACGCGTGACGACCCGCGCAGCCTCGCGTGACGACCCGCCACTGACCCAAGTCTTGTTTACCTGGTTCCTTCATAGACTCGACGACAACGTGACTCGTGATTGGCACTTGTCACGGCGCCCGAGGGTGGGTGGTCTGGTGTAAAGGAACGTGTATTTGCACCGCCCCATCGACCCCCTTTTCACACTTCACATTCGCGCTGACTACCAACAATGGCGCTTGTCTCACGGCTCCGTTACTGGTCACGCGACTTTTAGTTCCCACGTATTTTTAGCGTTATGTGAAAACAAATTAATGTACCGTTAATTGTGTAGATATTTGCTACGATGTTTATCTTACAGACATCCCCTATCATCACTTTATCGTGAAATCTCGCCACTATTATTATATACTATATATATATATATATATATATATATATATATATATTATATATATATATATATATATATATATATATATATATATATATATATACATATACATATACATATACATATACATATACATATACATATACATATACATATACATATACATATACATATACATATACATATACATATAATATATATATAATATACATATATACATACATATACACATATACAACATATATACATATATACATATATATATATATATATATATATATATATATATATATATATATATATACTAATATATCATATACTTCACATATACAAAACACTACTTACATGATACATACATACATGTAATATATATATATATATATATATATATATATATATATATATATATATATATATACATATATATATATATATATATATATATATATATATATATATATATATATATATATACACATAATGCAATATAAGAAAAAACTCAACAAAACGTAGACATATGTTGAATTTAAAACTATTTTACTACCCTTCATAAATATATCTATGCAACGCTGATGGTATTGTGCGATTTTATTTTAACATATTGAAAGGCGGTTGAGTGGTTGAGTTAAATACATTTCTGAATCAGTATATACATGGAAATTGTTACAAAATGTGTATGTTTGATTATTCCTATTCCCGAAACGTCGTAAAGTCTCTGCATTTAAACCTACACCTTTCTGTTCACACGCGTTAACAGCACAGTTTAATTTACTGATGCTTATCTTCTTCGAAACAACCAATTGTACAATGGATACGTCGCTGCAGGATGTTGACGCGGTGTGAGTCGAATCCTTACTGAATGACACTCTTCTCAATACACCGAGTTTGCCTGTGGGTTAACTACACCATTATGGGTTCAAAACAAAATTAATATATACATATCTGCATGTTGTTGAACATGGGCCTACTTTCAGCTTGCAATACGATCGTAACAATAATGCATACTCGTTTGGGAATTCTACTGATTTGCAACATACAAACGTATTGTATCTCCCACGCTGTGCATAGGCTGGTGATAAATAGTCCTTTCGTTATAATAGGTAGACTGGGGCGGACTGCGCGTGGCTGTGTAATATATCAGGGGATTTGCAGAATGGCGTGTTTGGAATGAAGAAGAATTGCAACTTTGACGAGGTCAGAAAAGTAGACATAGTTAGTCACATGTTGCTGTCCCAAAGCAACACTTTGTCATGGGCCACACTGCGATCATTCATAACGTGTGTGCTACGAGTTTTTGCATCGTGTAAACAGACAAATCAGTTCCGTTACTACTAAGACTACAACCCGTCCATTAAAATACGGAATATCCCGTAATTATGAGATAAATATAGTTTTCTTTATAAAGGGGGTCTGTGTCTTATTTTTTTTCGTGTGGAAGGTGACAAACTCACATTTTCTACCCTGATCCGTCCGCTCGTGTCAACGGAGGTATCAGTACGCTACTTCTGCATATCACCTTAATTCCTCGCGCTGCCCTTAGTCCGAGTCGTTGTGGAACCAGACACGCGCGTCTAAACTTCAAACAACGACTCAATGTGTACTGCTAAATGTGCCCGCCTCTACTGCAAACTGCACGGTTTCACTGCTTCGTGTTTACTGTTTATTCTGGTCTTAAAAGAACATTGTCTAAAACGCTGATTTTGAAGATGTGTGACCGAATCTCATCCCAAGCGCCGAGACCCACTCCCCTCTTTCTATGGTTATTCGCCTCCGTCGACCATTGGCCTACGATTGCCAGCTGCAGAGGTATTGCAGGAAACACAATAATAGCTGTTTAGTGTTAGGCACTTACATGTTGGCGGTACATTGTGCTTATCTAGAATGTACGAGACAATTCAGTGGCAATCACCTCTCGAGATGAAGCTGTTGCGCGCGTGGTTAAAATGAGGTGATTACTGGTTCTCGCTGTTGTTCCACGTGTGCTTAGGCTAATATTATAATAATATAACGGTTATGGTCTCTTAAATTTTGCACACGGACAGGACTTATATTATATTATAAAACAATATGTTTCTGTTCGTTTGTTAACTCTGTTTGTTTGTCGGTTGGCGAATATCTGCGTTAATTCTGCATGCATTAGGTTGAAAAGTTGTATTTTATTCTACGGGTCCACTGTGGCGGTTCGTAATTTTAGATTTATTCGAAATTCATTCGGGTTTGAGGGAACCTTGGAGCGTCACAATTTCAAAATAGTTTTAGTGCAGGCGAAGACTGCCTTTATTCACGGACAACGCCGGATAACTCGCTTAAGTTTATTACGATACGGTCGTCAAACACTATCAAAATCAGACGTCGTTTTCAAACATTATAAAAATAATTTTTAAGCACTATCAAAATCAGGCTCCACGTTTGATCAGCTTCGGCGGTTGACCTGTTGTATCGATTCACGATGTGCCAATGGCCGTACTCGAGTCCATCATGTCACGGACCAGTGCGTTGATTTTTCACGCAGATATGCATTTCAAAACCACGAATTCTCGGTAACTGATCATTGAAGTATCTGCATGCATTGGACAAGATATCATCTTTCAAACGATACCAAACTCGAATGTTATTGCATGGGTTTGATGACTTTCGACACGCATAGAACATGTCAAACAACGCAGCGGTCGATGAGCAGATCGTTCTTCTGTCTACTTCTCTTTGTCTGGTTGCCTGGTCACTCTGTGAGTGTTAGTCGTGTGTCTCTGATTGCCTGGTCACTCTGTGAGTGTTAGTGGTGTGTCTCTGAATGCCTCGTCGCTCTGTGAGTGTTAGTGGTGTGTCTCTGAATGCCTCGTCGCTCTGTGAGTGTTAGTGGTGTGTCTCTGAATGCCTCGTCACTCTGTGAGTGTTAGTCGCGTGTGTCTGAATGCCTCGTCGCTCTGTGAGTGTTAGTCGCGTGTCTCTGATTGCCTGGTCACTCTGTGAGTGTTAGTGGTGTGTCTCTGATTGCCTCGTCGCTCTGTGAGTGTTAGTGGTGTGTCTCTGAATGCCTCGTCGCTCTGTGAGTGTTAGTGGTGTGTCTCTGATTGCCTCGTCGCTCTGTGAGTGTTAGTGGTGTGTCTCTGAATGCCTCGTCGCTCTGTGAGTGTTAGTGGTGTGTCTCTGATTGCCTCGTCGCTCTGTGAGTGTTAGTGGTGTGTCTCTGATTGCCTCGTCGCTCTGTGAGTGTTAGTCGTGTGTCTCTGAATGCCTCGTCGCTCTGTGAGTGTTAGTGGTGTGTCTCTGAATGCCTCGTCGCTCTGTGAGTGTTAGTGGTGTGTCTCTGATTGCCTCGTCGCTCTGTGAGTGTTAGTGGTGTGTCTCTGAATGCCTCGTCGCTCTGTGAGTGTTAGTGGTGTGTCTCTGATTGCCTCGTCGCTCTGTGAGTGTTAGTGGTGTGTCTCTGAATGCCTCGTCGCTCTGTGAGTGTTAGTGGTGTGTCTCTGATTGCCTCGTCGCTCTGTGAGTGTTAGTGGTGTGTCTCTGAATGCCTCGTCACTCTGTGAGTGTTAGTCGTGTGTCTCTGATTGCCTCGTCGCTCTGTGAGTGTTAGTGGTGTGTCTCTGAATGCCTCGTCGCTCTGTGAGTGTTAGTGGTGTGTCTCTGATTGCCTCGTCGCTCTGTGAGTGTTAGTGGTGTGTCTCTGAATGCCTCGTCGCTCTGTGAGTGTTAGTGGTGTGTCTTTGATTGCCTGGTCACTCTGTGAGTGTTAGTCGTGTGTCTCTGATTGCCTCGTCACTCTGTGAGTGTTAGTCGTGTGTCTCTGATTGCCTCGTCACTCTGTGAGTGTTAGTGGTGTGTCTCTGATTGCCTCGTCACTCTGTGAGTGTTAATGGTGTGTCTCTGAATGCCTCGTCGCTCTGTGAGTGTTAGTGGTGTGTCTTTGATTGCCTGGTCACTCTGTGAGTGTTAGTCGTGTGTCTCTGATTGCCTCGTCACTCTGTGAGTGTTAGTCGTGTGTCTCTGATTGCCTCGTCACTCTGTGAGTGTTAGTGGTGTGTCTCTGATTGCCTCGTCACTCTGTGAGTGTTAGTGGTGTGTCTCTGAATGCCTCGTCGCTCTGTGAGTGTTAGTCGCGTGTCTCTGAATGCCTCGTCACTCTGTGAGTGTTAGTGGTGTGTCTCTGATTGCCTGGTCACTCTGTGAGTGTTAGTCGTGTGTCTCTGATTCCCTCGTCACTCTGTGAGTGTTAGGGGGCGTGTGTCCCCTTTTTTATTTGCTCTTGCTGTCACTCTGTGAGTGTTAGTCGTGTGTCTCTGAATGCCTCGTCACTCTGTGAGTGTTAGTGGTGTGTCTCTGAATGCCTCGTCACTCTGTGAGTGTTAGTGGTGTGTCTCTGAATGCCTCGTCACTCTGTGAGTGTTAGTCGTGTGTCTCTGAATTGCCTCGTCACTCTGTGAGTGTTAGTGGTGTGTCTCTGATTCCCTGTCACTCTGTGAGTGTTAGTCGTGTGTCTCTGAATGCCTCGTCACTCTGTGAGTGTTAGTCGTGTGTCTCTGAATGCCTCGTCACTCTGTGAGTGTTAGTCGTGTGTCTCTGAATTTCCTCGTCACTCTGTGAGTGTTAGTGGTGTGTCTCTGATTGCCTCGGTCACTCTGTGAGTGTTAGTCGTGTGTCTCTGAATGCCTCGTCACTCTGTGAGTGTTAGTCGTGTGTCTCTGAATGCCTCGTCACTCTGTGAGTGTTAGTCGTGTGTCTCTGAATGCCTCGTCACTCTGTGAGTGTTAGTGGTGTGTCTCTGATTGCCTGGTCACTCTGTGAGTGTTAGTCGTGTGTCTCTGATTCCCTCGTCACTCTGTGAGTGTTAGTCGTGTGTCTCTGAATGCCTCGTCACTCTGTGAGTGTTAGTCGTGTGTCTCTGAATGCCTCGTCATCTGTGAGTGTTAGTGGTGTGTCTCTGATTGCCTGGTCACTCTGTGAGTGTTAGTCGTGTGTCTCTGAATGCCTCGTCACTCTGTGAGTGTTAGTGGTGTGTCTCTGATTGCCTGGTCACTCTGTGAGTGTTAGTCGTGTGTCTCTGATTCCCTCGTCACTCTGTGAGTGTTAGTCGCGTGTCTCTGAATGCCTCGGCACTCTGTGAGTGTTAGTCGTGTGTCTCTGAATGCCTCGTCACTCTGTGAGTGTTAGTGGTGTGTCTCTGATTGCCTGGTCACTCTGTGAGTGTTAGTCGTGTGTCTCTGATTCCCTCGTCACTCTGTGAGTGTTAGTCGTGTGTCTCTGAATGCCTCGTCACTCTGTGAGTGTTAGTGGTGTGTCTCTGATTGCCTGGTCACTCTGTGAGTGTTAGTCGTGTGTCTCTGATTCCCTCGTCACTCTGTGAGTGTTAGTCGTGTGTCTCTGAATGCCTCGTCACTCTGTGAGTGTTAGTGGTGTGTCTCTGATTGCCTGGTCACTCTGTGAGTGTTAGTCGTGTGTCTCTGATTCCCTCGTCACTCTGTGAGTGTTAGTCGCGTGTCTCTGAATGCCTCGTCACTCTGTGAGTGTTAGTGGTGTGTCGGTGGCAAGAGTCGTGTTGAGCTTTGGTGGGGCGCCTCACAGCGAGCGGCGTGGCGTTGGCGTATATTGCATTTGAGAAGCTTAGCCGGATTATAAATAAGTTCGTAGACTTGCTACTCGTGTAGGTGTGTGGACGTGTGAGGATTACTTTAAAAAGCATGCTCTTTCTACACGGGTTGATTGTACTGATACTGTTGCATTATTTTGTGCCGTTTGGAAAGATTGAGTGTTTGTATGCGTCGATGCGGGTCAGTGTCCTGTCCCCACAGGAGTCTACAGCACGATTATGTGGCACCATAGTCGTCAACGTCGGCGTCATCACCATCATCCTTGTTATTATCCAAACGTGTTCACCTATTGGCGATGCGAATATAAAAACAAAAACGGTAAGTTCTTATATACCGGGACTGCTCAAAGCGCTTTATACCTTACTTCCCTGGAAGATATGTTCAATCAAACACCATCTCAACTTCTTTGGGAAGCATCCAGCCACGTTCCACTTAATGCGCGAAGGTTGCCCGTACAAATGTCCACCAATGTCTATAGTTATGTATTCTTTCATACACCTGAGTGAACTGGAGCAAGGTAGAGTGAAAACGCTCGCCCACGGAAAGATATCGCAGCACAGGATTCAAACCCGGGATTTTATAGTCGAGTGTCCGAAGCTCTACCCCTGAGCCACTGTGCTCTACAAGCGCCACCCAAGCAGTGTTGTGGTCAACAAGTGCTGGCTTTGTATCTTAAGTGCGTGCATAATGGTAATTACATCAAACGGCCATGTTTGGTTTTGGTGATAGCATCACACGATGTAACCCCTGCGAATGCACCCAAGAACCGGGGTGACAGGTACAACACTTTCTTTGAAACCGACGTGATTCTAACTTTAGCGTCCCTTGTCTTCCAGTTGTGGGCCAACACAATGGGCGTCTATGGATGCTGAACCATACGTCTGTGTTAGTCCTTTAATTGTCACCTCGTTCTTTAGGAAATACTTCGCGAGCTTATCGCGATCTCTTTGATGGATGGCTCTGTCTTCGGTCTTCAACGCCGACTCTCCGTGTATTGAGTTGCTCGGTAATTCAATCAGGCCATTGTTGGTTCGTTCTCGTTTGAACTCGTTTTTCTAGCACTGTCGTCATTTCCTCTCCGACAAACGCTAATGCAGGGCGGTCAGTGACGCCACTGACGTCAGAGGTGTACGTTCATTGTTCTGTGTGGACTGGAATAACGCAGATGTCTGCACTTGGTGAGTCGGTTACGAGAACCGATTTGTACACATTCAGCCCAATTGTGGTCATCTTGAGTTATTGTTTCCTAAGTCATCTATACGCATCATGCGCTTGTTGTGTTGGTTGCGAAAATATTTGTGAAGATACATGTCATGAGTGTTGTTAGAAACAGTATCACCTGACTCACTTTGCATGCACCAAAATAGAAATTCCGAAACAGTTGGCATTCTGCATTGTCAGCGTATTGAAACAGTTCCACGCAACAACACTTGATACGTAGTTGTAGTGTGTCCGAAATATTGCACAGCGAACAAGTCATCAACTGTTCCCTTGTCTGACCCTTTCTGTTGCGTGTCACCCGTCGACAGACCCATGTACTAAATCGGAATGCTTGTAGCTTGGAATAACTTGCACGATGGTATCTTCCCAGATATGTGACAGGACTCCATTGACTAGATATCGAGAATTCGTGGAATTAATGCATACTAGTGTTTGCACAACCGACGTCGTAGCACAATGAACTCAGAGTGTGACCACGCGCTTCTGGAGAACAGATGCAACTATAGACACATTGAAACGATCTAATCTGGCGGACGACACTGAGCTGTTGGGTGGCATTAGGACGCTGAGCGCACGATCCTAGGATGCTGTCGGGAGAGACATTCTGCTCTGGCGGAGCCTCATCATCCACGACAGCTGGGTGCCGACGAGTATCGACCCGCGCAGAGACTGTTTTGTCTCAGCGGCCTTTCTGCACGCACCCACGCACGCACGCACGCATGCACGCACACACACACACACACCTCTCTCTCTCTCTCTCTCTCTCTCTCTCTCTCTCTATATATATATATATATATATATATATATATATATATATATATATATATATATATATATATATATATATGACGTGTTCACTAGGGTGAACATTATATACAATTGTTTCATGACAAAGAATGTTCAAAATGGTCAAACATACTGGAAAATCGTAAAGTATAGATCTACTGTCCACTCATTGACATGATCTGGTGAAGGTACAAGCTACAAAACCTACACCAGCAAGCATTGCATTTACTGTGTCGCAGAGAGTGCTTAGTGTGATACTACAGCATAAACAATTCCATGTTGCAGACTCATTTACAGAAAGCCTTTTTGACAAATGAGACGTATTACGGTTGATGTCGTGTAGACTCCTGACAATACGCGTATAACAAAAAATCGATCTCAACAGCGTTTACTGAGCATTGCAGAAAGGACCAGGACAGGACATCAACTGACCGCAGTAACCTCATAACCCACATATACGTAACAATCGACGTTTGTTCAATCGGCAGTTGCCGTTATTTTTAACCACCCAACGGCCCCGCGGTGTGACGGGAGCATGCACCGACCGAGTCGTCCCATGACGTTATCAGCACATGGAGAAGAACAAAACAAAACGAGCGCAGACGAGGCGGCGAACTAAAGAAGGCGTCGCTTACCTCGCACGGAACGTCGTCAGCTCGGCTGGCAATCTGGCGATGATGGACAACGGCGATAGTGGACGTCTCGACCGCAGCCGCATCCGGCGGTATTGAAAGGAACTGCGGCACCGTTCGGACGCAAATAGTTGTCTGTTGCTTATCGCGGCATCGACGGTCAGCCGGACCATGAACCCCTCTCTCTATCCGGTGCAGCGAGGAGACGACGAGGCCCAACCGACTGTCGCGATCGCGTTCGACGGCGTTTCGCTCGATTAGAGCCGGCGGTTGGTCGGGAGACGTCGTCCTCGTTCGATCGATGTCTTCAAGGTGCGCGGTGGACTCTCTCCTACCGCAGATGTCTCCCGTCCACAGTCGTCAACTCCACATCTGCTGCTGTCTGGCTACTCGCTGAAGACAATAGTCCAGTCGCGAGTCGGGAAACACCCAACCGAGATACCCACTGCAGGGCGTACAGTAAACAATATAAATACTGAGATTAAGCGTATCGCCTTATGACGTCTGTTTACAGAACGCAGATACACGCGTGCGGGTCGGCGCCCCAAAGAGCGGAACAGTATAACATTAATATATTTACCAAAATCCCAGACTTGCTCCTGTGGTGTTTCCCCGGCCTGCCCTTTATCGTGACGTCATACAAATCAGCAGGAAACGATGACATAAGACTACAGAGTTTGTTGTTCACTACATGCAACGAAGTTCATGTGAGACTTAACATTTAATAAAGATAATGTTTGAGGGAGGTGTTCGTATGATGTGTAAAG
>JAODUO010000085.1:312500-317500 GCA_025642075.2 Ridgeia piscesae | reverse complement strand
ACGACGACGACGACGACGACGACGACGACGACGAGAACTCCACCACCTCAAACAATAAAAAACCACCACAAATCAACAATAATAACAGCAGCAGCAGCAGCAGCTACAGCTACAGCAGCAACAGCAACAACAAAGAATTAACAACAATAACAGCGACGACGACGACAACAACAACAACAGTAGCAACAACAGCAACAGCAGAAACAACAACGACGAAAACTACGACAACGACACCAAGCAGAACTGCTACAACATGGATAGCATCGATCGACGCAGCACTTTCGGCTGAGGCAGTGTAGAACGCCGTGCCACAGTAAGCAAAAACAACAACATCCAGCGACAAGGGCTCGACCTGGACGCTCATTTCCCCGCTTGTTCGGCGTGTCTTTCCAACCGTCGGAGCACCTCAACCGCAGCACCGTATCTGAGGCGACATGTCGTTTTTATCGAAATACAAGTCGTTTTTATCGAAATACAACGGGTTAAAACAACGTGTATAATGCTGACATGTGTTTTGGATTACCCTGCCCCAAAGGCAACGCAATCCTGTGGTTAATTTGTGTAATTGCCCCCCGATAACGCCTGCCCCCGAGTGCTCACCGCCTGTCCAGCGGGGCGTGACGTATGCTTCGTCATGCACTTGTTTTTGGACAACGTCCCTACCTTTGTGTTGCCGGGATGCGGCGACGCAGCACCGAGACAACCTGTCCGGTTATCTGTGAGCATCGTCCGAACAAAACGCGTTAACCAATAATTACTTCATATCTCGTCGACCCCGTCGCTAACTGATGGCGCAGCAGAAAAAGCGGCAATGCCGGAAGACAAAATGATACTTTCTTTATGCATCGGTTCGATAATATTAACGTCGATCTCATCGTGAGTATCCGTCAGTGTCACTTCACGACCCGCGTGCGTCTTTCTGCGTATAGATACTGATTGACTGATAAACTACACGCTAGGTGTTATCGGAACAATCAAAGGTCTGGTGCCTAATGGTGCCTCTTCTTTAGAAATCCGTTTTCAACTCAAAGAAATGTATCGCCACGTACTGAAGTCAATGTCGTCGCGTGCAGGGAACGTTCTTTTCGAACATATAACAGGAGCTTAAAAAAAGATCTCGGCGATATCATCTGAAACCATCGTTTTGTAACATTCCGTGCTGGTCTTCGGCGACCAGGATTAACATTTGATATGCGCCGCGCCATTTCTCCCAGTGAACAAATATTGCTGTATCATCACTGCTCATTACCGGACAATAAACTAGACGGGTGGTCGATTCGCGACCTGTGAAATACACCCGCAAAAGGTAAACAATCTTATTACTTGAAAAAAGGTTATCTCCAGATCGGCTGTCACTCACCCACGACGTCGCTGTAACCGAAGGAAAGCGGTCAGTTATGAGCGATGTAATTTCATTAAAAGCTTGCGTGATGAGAAGAGATCGGTCAGTTGTTGGATTGTGGATACTATGTTACTTTCGTGAAGATTTGAAATGAACGACATTATGTGGGAGGAGAGATTTGATTGTATAATGAGGGCCATGGCTTAAGGTCAGAGGTGACACGGTGCTGCATTATGATTGAGGTCACATGTAACCTAGGCCCAGTAATGAATCGATATCGTGTCACCAAGTGCCCGGGGCGTTGGGAGTCTTTATGTAACGTTTCGGTGTGCGCCAATTTAATTTACCCCTTTCTCGGGTGCCCGCTATTTGTGCTATTAACTAATAGCACGTTGACAATGTGTAAAACCGTGTGAATGCGTGTGTGAGTGTGTTTAGTGTGTGCATGCGTGTGTTTAGTATGTGTGTGTATGTGTATGTATGTATGTATGTATGTATGTATGTATGTGTGTGTGTGTGTGTGTGTGTGTGTGTGTGTGTGTGTGTGCGTGCGTGCGTGCGTGCGTGTGCGTGTGCGTGTGCGTGTGCGCGTGCGCGTGCGCGTGCGCGTGCGCGTGCGCGTGCGCGTGCGCGTGCGCGTGCGCGTGTGCGCGTGTGTGCGTGCGTGCGTGCGTGTGTGCGTGTGTGCGTGTGTCAAGTATGTATACATTTGTAGATTTCGGTGGGGCATAGATATGAATGTGTTTATGTGCACAACTGCACATGTCATTATATATAGTGTATATGTTTGATGCGCTGGAGCACAGCATGGGTTTACAATACTTCGGTTATTACAGTTGCAGCCAATCGTCTGTCTTCACTTTCGCTTTACCCTTTATTTTAATTGACCAATTATTTGCATCTTCGTGTTCGGCTCTTCGCTCTATTTTTCTGTAAAAAATATAGTAATACCTTACCCAGGATATGTTTGCTTCGTCATCTAATCTTTTCTTCAAGTTGTAATACTACGTGGTCAAATCTTCCGGTTCAGGCTATCATTATCTGCGATGTGTTATAATCACGTGACATCGCCTGGATTGACCATACTATATTTTGTGTGACAATTGAACCTTGATGATCAGTGACACTGGCTATGTATTTATTATAGCAATTAGGTAATTAATCGCTGCATATTCACTACCACAATGATTCGACGAGATGTCCCGATTAAAAGAGAAACCAGCGCTGCTGTGTGTGGGTGGGCGTGTCTCATATCTGAAGTAATGTCGGTCATTATGCAAGGTGTTCTCCCACAATGCATCAGCACTTAGTGGCACTGACCGAATTCGAACTAACGGTGTAGCGAGCAGCGTCTGATACGTTCCCGCGGACACATTCCGCTAATTATGCTTTATCTGAGCGCTCTAATTGTACGCGAGATGTTGTTGTTTTCCCAAATGTGGGGCTGTTTTCACATTCCAAGTCGCAGTGTTACTTTAATTTTGCAGATGGCGTTAATAACGTCCTGTGTGCTTCGACTGTTTAGTTTATGGAATGTTCCAACATTATACAATGTCGTAAATAATAATGATTATTATTATTGTTATTAATATAACATTAATTATATTAGTAACACTAAAAATTCGGACACTGTTGAAAACAATGATTACACATATAATAATGATAGCACTGATGACAATGATAGCACTGGTGACAATGATAGCACTGGTGACAATGATAGCACTGGTGACAATGATAGCACTGATGACAATGATAGCACTGGTGACAATGATAGCACTGGTGACAATGATAGCACTGGTGACAATGATAGCACTGATGACAATGATAGCACTGGTGACAATGATAGCACTGATGACAATGATAGCACTGGTGACAATGATAGCACTGATGACAATGATAGCACTGATGACAATGATAGCACTGATGACAATGATAGCACTGGTGACAATGATAGCACTGATGACAATGATAGCACTGGTGACAATGATAGCACTGGTGACAATGATAGCACTGTGACAATGATAGCACTGGTGACAATGATAGCACTTACAATGATCACTGTGACAATGATAGCACTGGTGACAATGATAGCACTGATGACAATGATAGCACTGGTGACAATGATAGCACTGGTGACAATGATAGCACTGGTGACAATGATAGCACTGGTGACAATGATAGCACTGGTGACAATGATAGCACTGATGACAATGATAGCACTGGTGACAATGATAGCACTGGTGACAATGATAGCACTGATGACAATGATAGCACTGGTGACAATGATAGCACTGGTGACAATGATAGCACTGATGACAATGATAGCACTGGTGACAATGATAGCACTGGTGACAATGATAGCACTGGTGACAATGATAGCACTGGTGACAATGATAGCACTGGTGACAATGATAGCACTGATGACAATGATAGCACTGGTGACAATGATAGCACTGTGACAATGATAGCACTGGTGACAATGATAGCACTGTGACAATGATAGCACTGTGACAATGATAGCACTGGTGACAATGATAGCACTGGTGACAATGATAGCACTGTGACAATGATAGCACTGGTGACAATGATAGCACTGGTGACAATGATAGCACTGTGACAATGATAGCACTGGTGACAATGATAGCACTGGTGACAATGATAGCACTGGTGACAATGATAGCACTGGTGACAATGATAGCACTGGTGACAATGATAGCACTGGTGACAATGATAGCACTGATGACAATGATAGCACTGGTGACAATGATAGCGCTGGTGACTGATAGCACTGATGCAATGATAGCACTGGTGACAATGTGAGCCTGTAAATGATGTCTACTGCCTGCTACATGCTAGCCTGCTGCACAATGATAGCAGCTGTTACTACTGCTAGCTACTGGTGACTGCTAGCTGCATACTGATACTACATACTCTACTACTGACTCTGATGATGACTAATGACTGCTGCTGTAGCTACTCTACTCTACTCTACTCTACTACTCTGTACTGTACTACTACTACTACTACTACTACTACTACTACTACTACTACTACTATACTACTACTACTACTACTACTACTGACTCTACTACTATCTGTACTACTCTACTACTACTCTACTACTACTACTACTTACTATTACTACTACTACTACTACTACTACTATACTCTTTACTCTAGCTCTACTAGCTGACTCTGACTCTGCTGCTGCTAGCTGCTGCTGCTAGCTACTACTACTGCTTGCTACTACTACTGCTCTGCTGCTGCTGCTGCTGCTGCTGCTGCTCTACTACTCTGCTGCTGCTGCTGCTAGCTATTGCTGCTGCTGCTCTGCTGCTGCTCTGCTATGCTGCTGCTGCTACTTATTTAGCTCTCTCTCTTGCTACTGCTACTTCTCTACTTGACTACTAGCTAGCTAGCCTGCTGCTACTACTGACTGTCTCCATCTCTCTACTACCTACTACTACTGCTCTGCTACTGCTGCTGCTGCTGCTGCTGCTGCTGCTGCTGCTCTGCTGCTGCTGCTGCTCTATACGTCGTGACTGCGGTCTCTACTCTGTCTACTATCTACTTGAGACTGGGGGACAGCACACAGCTACTAGCCGTACATTGACACTAGACAATACCACCTAGGGCTACTACTAGTCTACTCTGCTGC
>JAODUO010000085.1:305000-307500 GCA_025642075.2 Ridgeia piscesae | reverse complement strand
AATCTTTTTTTTAACTTGATGTTTTGTTTACTATTTGAATGTGTTGCAAGTGGAATCTTTCGAATGTCGAACATTGTTCCGTTCTTAATAAAGCAACGAAGCACAAATTGGCAGGCGGCAAACCTTCAACATGCATGTTTTAGTCGTAAGAACGTAATAATGAAAACAATAAAACCTAGATGCTGGTACCCTCGCTTTAACACACCTGGTAGCCATGTAGAGAAGGTGACGTAATGGACGCGTCAAACATGTGCGGCATGACGGACGGACCTAACAGTGGTCTGTGGTCCACGTGTTGGCCATGACGCCATGGAGAAATCTGACGAAACCCAGTTGTTTAACTGCGTATGGCTGCACGGTGTTACACCGGTCTTTACCCGTACAACTATCGCCGCGTGCAGTCTCCAGTCTCCACCCAGCGCAGCGACTGTTTCACCCGAATCTGACAGACGCATTACGTGTAATTCGCATTTACACCCCGCGTTTGTGGTGCTTGCCTTACATTGTCCGCGTCGATCATGACTTGAAACCTACTCGAATTCTGGGTGTGTGTCCGATACGCGATGCTTGAATAGAATTTCACGTAAAACACGTTTTTCGAGATATTTTAACACGACATGAGAGGTGGGTCCATACCCCCCAGTAAGTTTGTCGTGTGACATAGTGATAGTGGTACAGTATTCCCTCCAGCGCTTCTGTATTACCTCTCTGTCCTTGTTTGGTTTCGTCTCGTGCCCTTTACGTAACACGCGTCACGTTTCTGTCTACGTCACTGATTGTAGATTACGTACACTCTACACGTCACCAGATCTCGTGTTGATCCGAATATACAAAAGTGATTTCATTTTTATTCTCACTAATGAATATTAATGGTTAGGACCAATTATCTGTCAACTATTAGCGATGCGTCCATTTCCGTTTATGCATTATTCTTGCACGGACATCTGGTTAAATCTACATTTCGAGTGTAAATGCGTCTGGAAGATTCTGAAATTGCACTGCACGTGGCTCAAAGATGTAGATAATGGTTCATGCGTCTGTGCGTGTTCTAAACGTGTGCCACAGACAAGATATCTTTTAAGTCCTACTAATTCTGACGCGTAAATTCCTGACCTGCACCTGTTCATGAATAATTATTAATAAATATAAATCGCAATCACCTAAGCAAGCACACTCACGACAAGCTACAACGTTAAGAAACACACGTTGCTGTTCTTATCGCCGCGTTATCCATGTTACCCTGTAATTAGCCGTTTGCAACGACGCCAATTAATTCTACCGATAGTGGCCCCGCGTTGCGGTGACCAAGTTAACCACGATCGCACGTGGCTGGCAGACACGTGTAGGCTTACACGTGTCTGCAATCGCGAGTCTTTGGTCTTTGGTCTTTGGTCTCCACACAGCCCCTTCTAGAGCTAACATAGAAGTTGTGCGGTGCGAAGCGCAATGCTAAGGGTGCATGAACATAACGGTGAATTTAGAAGAAGAAGAAGAAATAAAACGTACACGTAGGTAACTGTGTAAACAAGTGTAGTAATTTGTGCAGATTAAAAACAGTCTCGCTAGAGTCTGGTGAGGTGAGCTGGAGCAATAAGGCGGATGTAACACGGCATTGCACAATTTGATACAAAACAACGCTATCCCCGAAAATTCGTTATGTCGTTCGAAAGTATCTAGCCATACAATCCTGTCGAGAACTATTGTTGTGATAATTTGTCAAGAACACAGACACGATGGCGATCAACTTGACACGAAATTCTGCACGCACGCTGGACTGGACACGTATGTGCAACTTAAACCGGACCGCTTGAGATGTGCTGCGATTGGCTGTCGAGATGAAATAACAGTCGGAGGTTTGTGAGGTGAGAAGAAATGCGTGAAATTTGTCGCTTTATGTCGGCCATTACACGCTTCGGAAGTCCTATACGGACTTACCTAGTCGTATCATGAGTGATGCATTCTGTCGTTCCGGCGACTGACCATCGTGAAACACGACGCCGTGTAGCTGTAAGTTATTTCCCTTTGTAGCGTTATTCTCGTCCGTCTTCATACCAACTTATAGTATGACATTACTGCTAACATTATATATCGGATAACCTCTCAAATGGATCGTTCATTTCTTAAATACTACGTTCATTATCTTTACTTTCACCAGTGGAACCGCGCAGGCAATTCATCACAGACAATAAGAACAGGCTGTGTTTTACCGCACCTTAACGCGCTGTAATTTGCTGGAACAAATATACTTAAATAGCGGAGACAACGGTAAACTGGTTGGTTTTTGTGGCGCCCAAAGCTATTCTGAGCTGTTGCAGCGGGGTAAACTGGTACGTTGTTAATTTGTCGTGTTTCGACTGTTGGTCCCTTGTCTCATTGCTGGCTATGTACGGTCACATTTTCAAAATCTTTGTAGATTTATTTTACGGCTACTCTTCAAAATATTAGTTGTTTTAGTGAGATTAAAAATATCTATAATTTTGATAATAAAATGTGTGAAATA